>ONZH01027946.1:0-14198 GCA_900303285.1 Rhinella marina | reverse complement strand
ATGGCGAGCTGTGTCCTCACATGCTTACGGAGTCACAGACGTATCCTAAAAATAATGCAGACTGACGAATACTGGCGATGCTTCTGGACCAGCAGTATTACTCCAACATGAGGGATTGTTTTCCTCCCCAGAAAAGGGAGGAGAAATTAGCTTCATACTGGGAGAAGCTATGTACTAATCTGGCCACAGCTTTCAGCCAGCCCCAGCCTGCTGCCAGCGTCTCTGAAAGGGAGGTCCGGCAGAGTCATCCACCTCCTGCCACAACCAGCAGCAGCCAGTTAATTCCTCATGAGTATGATGCAGCCAAGTGAGCAGGCCCAGTCCGCCCGCCTCAACGACCAGGTTCAGGCTTACCTGCAGTCTGGCTCATAAAGCCTCTTCTAAGACCCCCTGGACTTCTGGGCAGCCAGAATACAACAGTGGCCGGAACTTGCCCACTATGCATTAGGGCTTCTTTCCTGCCCAGCCTCAAGTGTCATGTCAGAGAGGGTTTTTAGCGTCGCTGTGGGGTGGTGACACCCAAACGGACCAAACTGTCACCTGGCAGTGTCCAAAAAAACACCTTTATAAAAATGAATCAAGGCTGGATTACCTCCGATTTTCACACTCTTCTTGCTGAGGCAGATAATTAGATCAAGCCTGGGAGGCTGAAATAGTCTGAGTGTCTTCCCACTGTTGCTGTCAGCCGGCCCATAAAGTTGCATGCCAAATGTCTCGTGTCATGGGCTGAGTGAACTCGAACTCCCCAAACCAAAACCTCAAAATGTTATTAAAATCCAAAAACTGTTGTTTACCTCCGCCTCCTTTTTTTAACCCTTTCAGTACCGGAGGTTTTTTCGGTTATGCATTTTCGTTTTGCGCTCCCTGCCTTCAAACAGCCATAACTGTTTTATTTTTCTGTTCACATAGCTGTATGAGGGCTTGTTTTTTGCGGGACATGTTGTACTTTCCAACGCCACCATTTAATATTGCATATGGTGTAGTGGGAAGCGGGAAAAAAATTCCAAATCGGGTGAAATTGCAAAAAAAACGCTATTCCGCTACAGTTCTACGGGTTTCTTATTTACAGCGTTCGATGTTCCTTAAAACTGACCAGTTACTTTCATTCTACTGGTCAGTACAAATCCGGCAATACCTAATATGTATAGTTTTTCCTGCGTTTTGATAGTGATAAAATAATTAGAAAGTTGCCCTTTTTTTTTTTTTCCTTGTCATATCTTGACCCCTATAACTTTTTGGTATTTATGTGTACGGAGCTGTATGGGGGCTCATTTTTAGCGGGGCGATCTGAAGTTTTTATTGATACCATTCTGGGGTGTGTATGACTTTTTGATCAATTTTTATTTAATTTTTTTTAGAAAAAAAAGCGAGAAAAAACGTCGAATCGCCATTTGGATGCTTTTTTCCGCCACACAATTCGCTGTATTGGAATTTTTTTTAATATTTAAAAGTACGGGCGTTTTCGGTCACGGTGATACCCATGATGTCTATATTTATTGTTATTTAGGTATTTATTTTTTACTTATACGGAAAGGGGGGTGATTTGAACTTTTATATATTTTTTATTTTTTATATATTTAATTTTTTTGTGCTTATTTTAAAGCTCAATATGAGCTGATATATTGTGTTTTTTTTTTCTTTATGAGCAATCAAGGATTTACTAGCTTGAAATAAATCCAAGAATTGCTCATTTCTTATCCTAGCCGAATATCCTAGCAGAATAAGAATTGCACTTTGAAAGCTATAAACCTCATCAGCGAGGTTTACAGCTTTCAGATCGTGTACAGACACCCCGATTGGCCACACGGGGTGTCTGTACACCACCCGGAAGCGTACGCTTCCTGGTAAAGACACAACTAGATGCCATGATCACGTGTGATCACGGCATCTAAAGGCCCTGCGAGACGCCAGCGATCGGGTAAGTAGCGGCAAGTCTCTGCTGTTATAAACAGCAGAGACTTGCTCGCCATGACGCCCTCCGCACTTGCGAGCGGGCGCCATGTGCCCGCATCGCCCCAGCGGCGTACATGTACGGCGCTGGTACTGTAAGGGTTAACATTAGCACTTAGCAGGCTAGCAGCTGTTGTTATACACCGTTCTAAGTTCTATTTAGTATTCGTAAATTTGTTTTGAAGCCTTTCCTCCCAAAAAAAAAAAACAACCTAGTCTTCTTCACACTATGTCAGGAAGGTGTTAAAGGTTTAAAAAAAACTATTAAAACACAGGTTTTGGAAGAATCATTTTAGTAAAATAAATAATAACTTTCAACAAAAAATAAATACCGTATTTTTCGCCCTATAAGACGCACCGGCCCATAAGACGCACCTAGGTTTTAGTGTAGGAAAATAAGAAAAAAATATTTTTCATCAGATCCTCTTATCAGACTGCCCATAAATTTAAGGACATCACATCAGACCCCCATATCAGCCCCCTGTGCCCCCATACCATCTCACTGTGCTCCCACCAGACCTCAGATCAGCAGAATGTGCCCCCATCAGACCTCAGATCAGCAGAATGTGCCCCCATCAGACCTCAGATCAGCAGAATGTGCCCCCATCAGACCTCAGATCAGCAGAATGTGCCCCCATCATACCTCAAATCAGCAGAATGTGCCCCCATCAGACCTCAGAGCAACAGTATGTGCCCCCATCAGACCTCACATCAGCAGAATGTGCCCCCATCAGACCTCATATCAGCAGAATGTGCCCCCATCAGACCTCAGATCAGCAGAATGTGCCCCCATCATACCTCAAATCAGCAGAATGTGCCCCCATCATACCTCAAATCAGCAGAATGTGCCCCCATCAGACCTCAGAGCAACAGTATGTGCCCCCATCAGGCCTCACATCAGCAGAATGTGCCCCCATCAGACCTCATATCAGCAGAATGTGCCCCCATCAGACCTCAGATCAGCAGAATGTGCCCCCATCAGACCTCAGATTAGCGTTTTGTGCCCCTTCACGCCTCAGATCAGCGTCTTGTGCCCCTATCAGACCTCAGATCAGCCCACCCAGCCACAGCGGCGCTGCAGCGTCAGGTCATAGTGCGTGCCGGCAGGGAAGAGAGAGGAGCGCGGAGCGTGGGACCGGACGGCAGCGGCAGCGCAGAACAGGTAAGTATGGTCTTTAAGTGGCTGGGTGGGCTGATCTGAGGTCTGATGGGGGTCCCTACGTACAAGTGAGCGCTTCCTTATGGAAGCGCTCACTTGTATTCGCCCTATAAGACGCACCGCATTTTTCCCCCTACTTTTGGGGGAAAAAAAGTGCGTCTTATAGGGCGAAAAATACGGTAAGTAAAAAAAAAAGGAGATAAAAAGGTTATGCCGGCCTTTGACGACGTCTGGCCATCATCGCCTGCAGTTCTCGGAGCTCCAGCTGCAGGTCGCGAATAAGCCGGGAGGCAGCATGGAGCCTGGTGTCAAAGTGGCGTAAGGCTGCCTCCACCTCTAAGTCTGTTGGAATATCTGTAGGGGTAGAACGGTTTCTAATATAACTGTCTAATAACTGTTACTAATATAATTAGTATGATCCACACGAAAAAAATTCTAAACTTTCAAACCAGCACCTGGATAATACTTTAGCAATTGCATGTCAATAAATATTTGGTATATCTACTGGAACGAGTCATTAAGTGACATGTATCTGTAATGAGCATTTTCTTTCCTTTGAACTGCTCACTGAGAAGACCACACAACACACATGGTCAGTTTGGGGTTTGTACTTACTGGACACCCATACTGAGTGGTCTTCCCATGGTCCTGGGGAAAACTCCTCCCTGACGGTTGGAGCTACAAAAGATAAAACATAAATTTAGCTTATATTTTGAAGACAGAAGGTCCACCCATTACACTTTTTATTTTACCAACCTTCTACTTCTGGAAGTTGGGCAGGTGGGGTCCTCTCTCGCTGTTGTGGTGGAGATGGGTGAGAGGGGCTCCTCTGTGGTGCAGCAGCTGTCAAAAATCATTAAATAATGGCATTACATTCAACTCTAATGAACAGTTGTAACTTCTGATGTTGATACATGTGAATAGTTTTGGGCTGGATCCCATTCCTAACCACTAGTGCTCTTATATCACTGCAGCTGCACTCCCACGTAGCCTGGATTAAAAATAAATTAAATATGTTTACACTTACTAGAAGCTGATGGTACTGTAGGGGCCGCCCGGCCTCGACGGTGACTGTGACGTCATTGACATTGCTCTGCAACATAAATCCTTACACAGTTGTTATGATGACCAACCGTTTTTAATACTAACACTGTATACTACTACGAAGATATTATGGGTGAGAGGAGGGCCATATCTATTTGTTTCTTCTAAATGGGTATTTATCGCGAAATATATCGTTGTCGCAATAAATTTCTTACTATCGTTAACGTGGGAATATTTTATTATCGCCCACTCACATTAGCTGCAGCATGAGCACGTCTGTGAGTCTGTGTGTAGGAGGAGGAAGCGCTAACTATGAAGGGGCATATATCTAAGGGTACTTTCTTTCACACTAGTGCATTTGCCTGACACAAACGGGAGAACGGTCACGGTTAACAAAAATGGGGGACGGCGCTGATCTGACCGCTTTCCGGCAAGAACGCAAGGAATTGGCAGGACAAATACTGCAGAACAGCCTGCCAGTTCACCACCACATATGTGAAAGTAGCCTAAGGCAAATTACTGGGAAGGGGCACGTATCTGAGAATACCTTCACTTGCTTGGGTGGAGTTAGAGGCGTGGCCTAGCATGAAAGAAAATTGCTGCAGCGTACTAGGCACGCCCACGTTGTCCTTCTATACGGTTTTCATTATTGCCACTCACTGGTATACAGTGCCTTGCGAAAGTATTCAGCCCCCTGGAACTTTTCAACCTTTTGCCACATTTCAGGCTTCAAACAAAAAGATATTTTATTTAATTTTTGGTGAAGAATCAACAAAAAGTGGGTCACAATTGTGAAGTGGAATGAAATTTATTGGATCATTTAAACTTTTTTTGTATTAATAAAACTGAAAAGTGGGGCGTGCAAAATTATTCGGCCCCCTTGCATTAATACTTTGTTGCGCCACCTTTTGCTGCGATTACAGCTGCAAGTCACTTGGGGTATGTCTGTAGCAGTTTTGCACATCTAGAGACTGAAATTCTTGCCCATTCTTCCTTGCAAAACAACTCGAGCTCTTTGAGGTTGGATGGAGAGCTTTTGTGAACAGCAGTTTTTAGCTCTTTCCACATATTCTCAATTGGATTCAGGACTGGACTTTGACTTGGCCATTCTAAGACCTGGATACGTTTATTTTTGAACCATTCCATTGTAGATTTTGCTTTATGTTTGGGATCATTGTCTTGTTGGAAGATAAATCTCTGTCCTAGTCTCAGGTCTTTTGCAGACTCCAACAGGTTTTCATCCAGAATGGTCCTGTATTTGGCTCCATTCATCTTCCCATCAATTTTAACCATCTTCCCTGTCCCTGCTGATGAAAAGCAGGCCCAAACCATGATACTGCCACCACCATGTTTGACAGTGGGGATGGTGTGTTCAGGGTGAGGAGCTGTGTTGCTTTTACGCCAAACATATCGTTTTGCATTGTTTCCAAAAAGTTCGATTTTGGTTTCATCTGACCAGAGCACCTTCTTCCACATGTTTGGTGTGTCTCCCAGGTGGTTTGTGGCAAACTGTAAACAAGACTTTTTATGGATATCTTTGAGAAATGGCTTTCTTCTTGCCACTCTTCCATAAAGGCCAGATTTGTGAAGTGTTCAACTGATTGTTGTCCTATGGACAGACTCTCCCACCTCAGCTGTAGATCTCTGCAGTTCATCCAGAGAGATCATGGGCCTCTTGGCTGCATCTCTGATCAGTCTTCTCCTTGTTTGAGATGAAAGTTTAGAAGGACAGCCGGGTCTTGGTAGATTTGCAGTGGTCTAATACTCCTTCCATTTCAATATGATCGCTTGCACAGCGCTCCTTGGGATGTTTAAAGCGTGGGAAATCTTTTGGTATCCAAATCCGGCTTTAAACTTCTCCACAACAGTATCACGGACCTGCCTGGTGTGTTCCTTGGTCTTCATGATGCTCTCTGTGCTTTAAACAGAACCCTGAGACTATCACAGAGCAGGTGCATTTATATGGAGACTTGAACACTGGATCATTCAGAGATCCTCAATGAACTTCTGGAGTGAGTTTTCTGAACTGAAAGTAAATGGGCCGAATAATTTTGCACGCCCCACTTTTCAGTTTTATTATTACAAAAAAAGTTTAAATGATCCAATAAATTTTGTTCCACTTCACAAATGTGACCCACTTGTTGTTGATTCTTTACCTACAATTTTAAATGTTATATCTTTTTGTTTGAAGCCTGAAATGTGGCAAAAGGTTGAAAAGTTCCAGGGGGCCGAATACTTTCGCAAGGCACTGTATATACAATACAGTACACTAATTTTTTACTTTTCAAATATTTTGTTACTCACCCTGCTGTATCTCTGCGCAGATCTTATTAAGCCGCTCTGGGCACTTGAACTTCAAATCGCACCATTTCCGCTGGATCTGGCCGGGGGTCCGCACAGTGTCTAAACGATAGCGCAAGCCTCGAATCACCTGCTTCTTCTGCTGGTTCGGGTGCCGGTGTGTGCCTTCGTAATATTGCCGGTCC
This sequence comes from Rhinella marina, assembly GCA_900303285.1. Lineage (NCBI taxonomy): Eukaryota > Metazoa > Chordata > Amphibia > Anura > Bufonidae > Rhinella > Rhinella marina. Next base: position 7,559 of record ONZH01027946.1, on the reverse strand, counting down.
ATCAGCCGGATCATGTATTTAAAGGGAACCTGTCATCTCCGAAACACCCCCTGAACTAGAGTAGGTGGTGTATAGTGTAAGTGATGCTGAATCCAAATATGTAAGTTTTATCTTCATACTCACTTCCATTCTGATGTTGTGCTCCCACGAACATGCAGTAAAATGCACTCAGTGGACTCCAGTGCTCACTCACATAATGGAGAGGGCTCAAAGAAGAGTCCTCTCAATGCATTTTACTGCTGTTTTGTGGGAGCACAGCGTCGGAATGGAAGTGAGTATGAAGATAAAACTTACATATTCGGATTCAGCATCACTTACACTATACAACACTTACTCTAGTTCAGGAGGTGTTTCGGAGATGACAGGTTCCCTTTAAGCTCTCCAGAGCTAAATGCTGAGGATCGCCTGGATGCCATTTTCCAAACTTTGCTCTGCCTCTAAGGAGTGCACACCATGGCCTAGCGTCGTGCGTGCCTGTGTATTACACAATCGCTAGACAATAGTATGCTAAGGATTCGTACGCACTTTGTACGCTAATGTACATACGTATTCAGTTAAGTAGCGTAACTTTTACAACACTATGTTCGTTATTAGTCCGCCAATTTTCTCAGAACACGACCAGAATAACGAATGATTTGTACGCAGCTTTGACCGAATAGATTCGTATTAAGATCGAATCTTTTTAAAAAATTTGCCGAACATTCGGCGAAGGGAATCTTTCAATTCGCTCATCTCTAATATATACACTATCGTTCAAAAGTTTAGGGTCACTTAGAAATTTCCTTATTTTTGAAAGAAAAGCACAGGTTTTTTTTTATTAATGAAGATAACATTAAATTAATCAGAAATACACTCTATACATTGTTAATGTGGTAAATGACTATTCTAGCTGCAAACGTCTGTTTTTTAATGCAATATCTACATAGGTGTAGATTTCCAGCAGCCATCACTCCAGTGAGTTTTCCGCTCACGTGCTATGCGTGACGTGAACGCATAGCACCCGCACTGAATCCTGACCTATTCATTTCAATGGGTCTGTGTACACGAGGGTTTTTTTTCACGCACCAGTTCTATATTCTGTGTTTTTCACGCAGCCCTGGCCCCATAGAAGTGTATGGCGCTTCAGTGAAAAACGCATTGCATCCACAAGCAAGTGTGGATGCAGTGCGTTTTTCACTGATGGTTGCTAAGAGATGTTGTTTGTAAACCTTCAGTTTTTTATCGCGCGCGTGAAAAACGCATCAAAACGCATTGCACCCGCGCGGAAAAAACTGAACAACTGAACGCAATCGCAGACAAAACTGACTGAACTTGCTTGCAAAATGGTGCGAGTTTTCCTGAATGCATCCGGACCTAATCCGTCACGCTCGTGTGAAAGAGGCCTAAGAAGGCTAATGGATCTTTAGAAAACCATTGAAAACTCTTGTGCAAGTATGTTAGCACAGCTGAAAACAGTTTTGCTGGTTAGAGAAGCTATAAAACTGACCTTCCTTTGAGCTAGTTGAGAATCTGGAGCATTACATTTGTGGGTTCGATTAAACTCTCAAAATGGCCAGAAAAAGAGAACTTTCATGTGAAACTCGACACTCTATTCTTGTTCTTAGAAATTATTCCATGCGAGAAATTACCAAGAAACTGAAGTGTACTACTCCCTTCAGAGGACAGCACAAACAGGCTCTAACCAGAGTAGAAAGTGGAAGACATATGGAACAACCAGAAATTTCTAGAGCTGGCTGCACCACCAAAATAAGTAATAGGGGGCCTTGGTAAGAGAGGTGACTAAGAACCCAATGGTCACTTTGGCTGAGCTCCAAAGATCCTGTGTGCAGATGGGAGAAACTTCCAGAAGGGCAAACATCACTGCAGCACTCCACCAATATGGACATTATGGCAGAGTGGCCAGTGAGAAACCTCTCCTCAGTAAAAGACACATGAAAATTTGCACAAAAAAAAAGCACCAACAGGACTCCCAGACTCTGAGAAAAAAGATTCTCTGGTCTGATTAAACTGATCCATAAACAAACGCAAAACCCAGATCATTGGTTCCAGACCCAGATCTAGCAGTCAATCCATGCACGAACACCATTCTGCTTCAACGTGCTTTCGTGTTCATAAAATGATTAATCCTGCATGAATAAAAGATGTTCCAATATACGTAATCAGTTGTACTCCCTACATATAATGTATAAGGTCACATAGTGTGCAGCACATTATATGCACTATGCACATCTCTGTTGCTGTTAATAAAATGCATAATGTCATAGTCTGAACTGTGAACGGCACATTTTACATGAATAATTTCCACATTTAAAAAAATCCTTGACATGACAACCATGTCTTATTAGACATTTTCATTTGGAGGGTATTTGTGGTACTTGTTGGGGTACTTGGGAAGAGTATAGATTTTGCTTTTCTAGATGCTATTCTGTAACCTGTCTCCTGAATTTGTGCCAGATCCTGATCTTCAAACGGGATTGGCAGGAATCTGTGTATAATAAATTTAATTAGAATTAAGGACTATGCTTGAAGGCTAACGTTAGTTTGGATAATTTTTTTAGTAGATTTGAACTCTGCTTATTATTAGGAATGAGCAAACCCGAACTGTACATTTTGGTGTTCAGGTGATTTTATTATTTTCCGTTATAACATGATTATATCGAAAAATAATAAAATTGTTAAGACAGAATGCAAAAGACTATGGCCATTTAGGGGTTAAAAAAAAACAACTCACCTCATCCACTTGATCGTGCTGCAGCAGTCTCTTCTGCCTTCATTCAGCAGGACCTGCCAAAGGGCTTGCGATGTGCGCCATGACGTCACTGCGCTCACCACGTGGGAGAGCGCAGTGATGTCATTGCGCACATTGCAAGTATGCGACAGGAAGACTGGTCAAGGTTGATGGAAAACTGAATAGAGCAAAGTACAATGATATTCTTAATGAAAACCTGATCCAGAGTGTTCTGGACCTCAGACTGGGCCAAATGTTTTCCTTCCGAGAAGACAATGACTCACACAGCCAAGACAACACAGGGGTGGTTTATTAACAACTTTGTGAATGTCCATTGAGTGGCCCAGCCAAATCCCTGACTTGAACACAATCAGACATCTGTGAAAAGACCAGAAATGGCTGTCCAACAACTATCCTCATCCAACCTAAATCTAAATCCAGGTGTGCAAAGCTTGTGGAATCACACCCAAGAAGACTGGAGTGAATAATGTGAGTGAGTTTACACATTATCATTCCTCATCTTCTTCATTCAGACCAAACTGCCTTGATGACTTCTTTCGGCCACATCATGTCTCTGCAGAGTTTGCCACATGGACAGCTTCCAATGCCCTCAAATACTATACTGCAGAAATAATAGTCCCATACAGATAGACCACTCATATTGATAGTGCTTCCAAAAGTCCCACCATTAATAATCAGGATCCATATAGTACCCCAATTATAAATAATGCCCCCATAATGCTCCCAGTTAGTAAAGCATCCCCATTACAGTGCCCCTAGTAGTGATAAAGTCCTACATATTGCTCTGGTATTAATAAGGCCCCCCTAAAGAGCCACAAATGTTAATAGAACTCCCCCCCTCATGGAGCCTCATAGTTATAATGTCCCCTGTAGTTATGTTCCCTATAGTGCCCAGTAATTAAAATGCCACATATAGTGTCCAGTAATTATTATAATGCCTCCTATAGTGTCCGTCTTCATCCAGCCAAAAGAGGAAATTATGAGGTCATCCAACTGCATGAGACCCAATACAGGCGGAGGAGATGATGTCATCACTTTGTGACCACCTGTTCTATCCTACTGCCTCATAGGCTATGGACCTAGTGGCCTGAGTCCTATGAGAATGAACAGGAGAGACCACAAAACAGTGATACAGTTGTTTGTGACAGGCAAAAGAATGTTTTCTATACTGCTGTATAGAGTATATAGAGCACTGTAACAAGAGGCAGCCAACAAAACAGCTCAGGCGATCCGGTTGTTATTTTACAACCAGAATGAGAGACCCCGCTCAAATTGGCTGAATCACCCCTGGGCTAATCGATCAGCAGTGCCTGTATATGGCCACCTTTACTATATGTTAGTTCCTGTTGTTTCCCATCTCTGTTTATAAAGTTTTACTCAACTACTGGTGAAAAGAAAATAAAAAAATAAAAAATAAAACATAAATATTCCCTTCACAACCCAAGGAACATTCCACGGAGATATAATCTAAGATAAGTGTACTGCTCCTCAAGACAATAATTTGTAGACTTAGTCAAATCAATGACACTACAAGATAGGAGAGGCGAGATAGTGGTGGAGTCAGCTGCTTCCTGAGATACATTACCTCTCTCCTGAAAACAATGAATCTGGGGCACATTTTAAGATTAAAAAATGGAAAATTGTTGAATCCATAGACTCGTCTGTAATTTATCATCTTCTGCTCCGTACAAGCTCAGTGCGATTCCAAGGAAGATACAAAAAGGTAAAAAAAAGAAAAACCTGTAATCATTAATCTTTGTGCCAGCAGGGGTGAATGACCCCAATATCTGGTGCTTCATTGTGTGCGATAGCTCGCTAAACTATTTTTTTTTTGGAAAACAGGTAAATATAATAGATGAGATAAAAATTAGCTGCTGAAATTCAACACAAAAGAATGACAGGGTGAAGATAGTCAAGGATAATAGACTGGTAGTTACATAACTGTGGAACAATATGAAATGCTGTAAAGTTTTAAATAACAACCTTCAAATGAGCCCTCACTTCAGGCTTTCAAAGCTCTGCCCCCACATGATGATGTCTTGTTTCATTTTGTACTTTATAAAAATGCCTTGGGTAGCTGTCCCACTCACTACAATTGTCTAGGAAACCCTGTCTCACAGTACAAAATTAGTAGTACCTGTGAGAGAGAGGTTTTTATACACTCACCGGCCACTTTATTAGGTACACCATGCTAGTAACGGGTTGGACCCCCTTTTGCCTTCAGAACTGCCTCAATTCTTCGTGGCATAGATTCAACAAGGTGCTGGAAGCATTCCTCAGAGATTTTGGTCCATATTGACATGATGGCATCACACAGTTGCCGCAGATTTGTCGGCTGCACATCCATGATGCGAATCTCCCGTTCCACCACATCCCAAAGATGCTCTATTGGATTGAGATCTGGTGACTGTGGAGGCCATTTGAGTACAGTGAACTCATTGTCATGTTCAAGAAACCAGTCTGAGATGATTCCAGCTTTATGACATGGCGCATTATCCTGCTGAAAGTAGCCATCAGATGTTGGGTACATTGTGGTCATAAAGGGATGGACATGGTCAGCAACAATACTCAGGTAGGCTGTGGCGTTGCAATGATGCTCAATTGGTACCAAGGGGCCCAAAGAGTGCCAAGAAAATATTCCCCACACCATGACACCACCACCACCAGCTTGAAACCGTTGATACAAGGCAGGATAGATCCATGCTTTCATGTTGTTGACGCCAAATTCTGACCCTACCATCCGAATGTCGCAGCAGAAATCGAGACTCATCAGACCAGGCAACGTTTTTCCAATCTTCTACTGTCCAATTTCGATGAGCTTGTGCCAAATTGTAGCCTCAGTTTCCTGTTCTTAGCTGAAAGGAGTGGCACCCGGTGTGGTCTTCTGCTGCTGTAGCCCATCTGCCTCAAAGTTCGACGTACTGTGCGTTCAGAGATGCTCTTCTGCCTACCTTGGTTGTAACGGGTGGCAATTTGAGTCACTGTTGCCTTTCTATCAGCTCGAACCAGTCTGCCCATTCTCCTCTGACCTCTGGCATCAACAAGGCATTTCCGCCCACAGAACTGCCGCTCACTGGATGTTTTTTCTTTTTCGGACCATTCTCTGTAAACCCTAGAGATGGTTGTGCGTGAAAATCCCAGTAGATCAGCAGTTTCTGAAATACTCAGACCAGCCCTTCTGGCACCAACAACCATGCCACGTTCAAAGGCACTCAAATCACCTTTCTTCCCCATACTGATGCTCGGTTTGAACTGCAGGAGATTGTCTTGACCATGTCTACATGCCTAAATGCACTGAGTTGCCGCCATGTGATTGGCTGATTAGAAATTAAGTGTTAACGAGCAGTTGGACAGGTGTACCTAATAAAGTGGCCGGTGAGTGTATATAGTGTGTAAATCCTGTACTACTTATTTTTGACCACTAGATGGCAGCTAATTAGCTATGTGAGTCACGTGAACACTCTCTTGGTTTTAAGACCACGGTAGGGGGAAGGTTGGAATATTAATTTGCCTCTTTCAAATTAACCAATGAACTCAGTGTTGAAGTTAGTGAACTACTGCCCTTGTGTCAAAGAACCAATCACTCTGTTTAAGTAACACCCCTTTTTGTCTATGTCATACCTACCATTTAAGTGACTGTCTCTTTAATAAACTGTCTCTTGCTTGGGGGATGTGAAGTATTTTCCATGAAACCAACTTGTGTGTGTTTGGTGTCATTGTGAAAGCTGTATGGCGTGCATACTTATACTTCAAATCAATTTGGCACCACACAGAGAAGAAGATTATCGCGAGAATGGCGAGTACATACCATAGAGCACCGTTTTTTACTTGGCCCCTAATATGGTAAGCTGAAGTAAAGGTACAGGGAGGAGGAGGCCTCAGCTTGTCCTCTACCTCGGCCTCGGCCTTGTCCTCTACCTCACTGTAGCACTGTCCAATCAGTGCGGACTGCGTCACAGTGATGCCAAAGACATGCCAAAGCCACCGCCGACATTGCAAAGGAGGTGAAGAAATCACCGGTAGAAGAAGTAATCTGCACATAAGATGTTCTGGTCTTCTGCCCATGACTTCTTTTCCTTTATTTACAATGGCAGCAGCTCCAGAATCACTGGGATACAGAAGCTGGTCTTGCAAGATTAACATGTTCTGACAAGATCAACATGTTCATCTCTGTGAGGTGCTGTGCACCAACTGGACAGCGTCACTGTAAGGCAGAAGACATCGCTCACTGAGGAATACAGAGGTCTCCTGCTTCCTGTACCTTCACTCTAAATTACCATATTGGGTGCTATTGTCGGACTGGCCCACCAGAGTGGCAGAGGATCTTCTGGTGGGCCCAAGCATTTACATTGTGGGCTCCAAAAGTCCATGAGAAAAAAAATTGGAGCTGCCTTTGGAGCTAATAACTTGCCTCTAGGGTCTATTAACTGTATTTCTTTGATTCAAAACATAATATAAAGGCTGGACCCTGAGAATAATTTCCTCTGGTGGGCCCAAGGAACCCCAAAAACAGAGGGGCCAAATAAAAAAAAAGAAAGATAACATTGGAATCAAAAGAGCACAGGAAATAAGAGGAGGTACAAGTAATTGGAAAAAAAAACCTTGAAAAAGGTCCCCTCCTTCAGTAATGAAAAATAATATAATGCTATCCATATACCAGAGCCGTACAGCATTATAGAAATAATAACACCATAAGTAGCATATATACAACAATGTATGTTACCAAATTAAAGAGTTGTTCCAGGATATAAATATGGAGGAGCTTGTTCCTAGGTTAGATCGTATATGTGATCAGTGGGGTCTGACTGAT
>ONZH01027945.1:0-140867 GCA_900303285.1 Rhinella marina | reverse complement strand
GATATAATTGCCCCTTAAAAGAGGCCTCATCCGGGACCTGTGGGGAGAGCCAGTCCTGTGTAAGATGGTTCGTTTTGCCACCATCAAGATCACATGCAGCAACGGGGGTATTTTCTTACACATCGTTGACAGTTGCAAATCATCCCTAGATATGGATTGAAATATGACCACCAAAGGGTCCTTGTCAAGAGTGAACCCCCATAAAGAATGTATGAACTTCAGCACTTGATCTCACTTCTTATTTGCTGTTGTCTCTTCAGTTTCTGTGGGCGGGCAGTAGCTCATCCAATGTGTCCTGCAGTCAGTTCTTACTAATCTCTTCTTCTACTGCATAGAAAATAGTCCCTCAGACACCCAGCAGATTCTACTAAAAGCTAGCACTAAGTTCTGCAATGCCCTCTTCCATTTTTATTTCTCCATTTGTTAGAGAGATACAGCTATATATTTATATGAATATAGAAGTAGGGATGAATACACCAGCACTGAGAGGAGGAGGAAAGCAGGAAAGTTACTGAGCATGTTGATCCACCACTGTAAGCTAGGGAAGGTGGACCAGAATTTCCGTCATAGGAGAAACTGCAGGGGGTATAGTGTAAAATGAAATGTACTTAAAAATCTAACAATATTTTTTGCACGTACATTTCTATAATACTTTGTTTGAAATGCCCTATTAAATGCATAGTAATAACTACCACTATGTATAAGAAATAAATAAAAAAAAGTAGATGGATTTGCCAGAAAACAATAACTTGTATCATGTCATTAGTGCAAAGACACTAATTAACTTTAGAAAGGTTAACTTTAGAAAGCAAACAGAATACTGTGCTTATCAGTGCTATTTCTACATGAGGAAAAATGAAAATATCTGTCAGGGGCCATTAAAAATCTACTTTTACAACCTAGCCTGTAACTTACAAAACCATCAGTGGAGCAGAAGTCCAATCAATTGAATCCCAGGCAGACCCTTCCTTATGAAAACACAAAGCCTGTGCGTGCTAACCTTTCTCCTTTCTTTGCCTCTCACTCCCTAGCCTTCACTCAAGCTCCTTCTAGAGTTTCTGACTTTGAACATCAAGACGCACATAGCATAGGCCTTGGAAGTGTTTCCAGCACATTGTCTGATCCAAATATTACTACTGTAGAGAGGGACAATTTATCATGTTCAGATGCAGGTACGCACAGATGTTAATGCATAGTGTATAAAAAATAAGGTTCCACTTCACGGTCTTGTAAATAATAGAGCTGTCCGACACACACACTGACCATTAGGACTCTGTAAAGCCTCATATTTTTGGTCTGTGTGTCCGATCCGCATATTTTGCAGATCCCATACGGACCCTTTCATTTCTATGGTCTGCATCTGTCTGCATCCATGTGGCCAGGCTGCAAGTTATACAAGTTATAGAACCTGTACTACTCTTGTCAGTCGCTTGGACAATAATAGGCTTTTTAACAGTGGGCCTCACGAAAAATTGGGGGATACACATGGACAGTGGGCAGATTGATCAAACTGGTGTAAAGTAGCGCTGGCTTAGTTGCCCATAGCAACCAATCAGATTCCACCTTTCATTTTTCGCAGCTCCTTTGGAAAATGAAAGGTGGGATCTGATTGGTTGCTATGGGCAACTAAGCCAGTGCTACTTTACACCAGTTTGTGGTTGTGTGCAGGAAGCCTAGAAGAAAAAAACTTCTGAAAGCTGCCCTGTTCCTTTCCTCATTGAACCAGCACAGCGGTGTTCTCTCTATGTGAATCATGAAAAAGGCATCGGGAAACCATTACCTCCTGATATTTTATCTTTCCTATGTACATCGCTACATGTATAATTGTATGGAAGGCCAAGGATTTATATTTCAATCTAGACATTTACCCAAAGTTTTCCTGTAAACGCTCGTGTGAAACAGCTCAAACTTGTAATGTTATTGTGAGTGTTACTGATGAATGCTTGTCCTTCCCTTCATCTACAATAAATCGCGGAACTACAATGTGAAAAAGCAGGGATACCGGAGAGATTGAAGCAAGATATCACATTTATTATGTACAAACACGCTTATCTCCTTCCTGCATATGTACTTGAACACTGCATGAGGGAATAATGGCAAAATCAAAAAGTGAATCTGTAATAGGACAACATGGCTCTCTTACAACTAACGGTCCTGACACTTCTAATTGCCAGGATAAATGAGAAAATATGCCTGATTGTGGAATGTGGAAGGATTTTCCAGTGTGAGGCTGATGAGTTAGTTTTGGCTTCCTCTAGAAACAAGCTGTAGGTTAGATAGAAATTGTTAGGCTTCATAGATATGAGTCATTTCCAACCTTCTTAAAGGGGACTAGAAAAATAATGTCTCACAATCTGGTTTCAATTACTGAAAAAAATATAAGCGATACATTCCCTTTAAAGTTTGCAAGTTTTACGCGATCTCCAACCTTACATATAACACAGATTGAGCTAAGTGCCAAGTTTGGCGGGTGATGACATATTTTGGAAATACTTATCGGCAGCAGATAGCACTGTGTAAAGAGGGAATGTGCTGCCTACAAATGAAAACTGTATGAGGACAAACAACTGCATTACTGATCGTTTTGTCCCCATACGTATTTTGTCACACAAATGTATTTTTGATCCGCATTTTTTGTGGATTGGATGCAAATTTTTTTTTTCAATTTTATACGAGCTGATTATGGTAAAGGGACATTTTTATTACTTGAAACGTTTATTTTTTATGTAAAACACTTTTTTCACTTGTTTTTTTACTTTATATTTTTGTCCCATTATTGGACTTCAACTTTTGGGGTATGATTCCCTCTACAATGCATTACAAATATATTGTGTATTGTAATGCTTTAACTGTCAGTGCAATACACTGACAGTGTGCCTATGAGACGCAGCCTGGGGGGCTAGATCTCACAGGCTTCCATAGCTGGCAGGCTCCGATGCCAGTGTAAGGCTTCAAGCTGCCATAGCAGCCATCAGGTCCCCATTACCGCAGCGCGGGGACCAATGGGGTCGGAGAGGGAGCACCCTCCCTCTGCAAACGCTGCATATGCTGCAGTCAGTGTTGACCATAGCATACAAGGAGTTAATGTGCCGGCATCAGTGTATTCAACAATGCCGGTGTATGCAGCAGGGGCTCGGCAATGAGTAATAGCCAGGCGCCTGGCACTGATAGTGCAGGCGCAGCTTCTACACCCCCCGATCAGAGTGCCGTACATGTACTGTGCTGGTCAGAAGGGGTTAAGATCCGGTAAAGCGATGTGCCTTTCTTTGTGAACAGAGGCCAGGACACAAATCTGAACAGTGGCTTAGAATATCCTTGAAAACATTACAAACACCGAATTCTATACAAACATAAAACATAAGCTTGTGGAAATCAGAAAGAAGTTGAAATGGTTTTACTAAATATAACACTGTGGAAGTCTAACAAATGAATAAAACATATATCCTTTGCCACGGTTGTAAAAAATGATGAATTATATTGAGCTCACCTTGCAAATCTGAAACTGGAGACCTACTCGTGTATACCAAATCCCTGGACCTTGCAATCATTCTAGAAGATCTTTCACTCCAGGTATTTTCAGTTTTTTCAGCTGCGTCCCTGATTACCAACCGCTTGACATCTTTACTTGCTGTTTTCCCACATTTAAAATGCTGGCCCCCGAAGAAGGTGTTAGGTAGGCCCTTAGCATATTTGTATACCCCCGGGTCTGCTTTTCTCTTACCCAGAGGTCTAGTGGCTGCTGGTTGCAAGAACCTTTAGGGAGGCAGTGTTTGGAGTACTATCACAAGAAGCGGGGAACAGAACAGAGGGGCAAAACCCAAAAATTGTATCTTGTATCAAGTAAAACTTAAAGAAGAACTCCCGCAAAAAAATTTATTCCATGTCCTGCTAGAAATGTACATGATATAATCTGTAGTGAATGTCATTTTTTTACCAGTGTCTGTATTTTGGACTTATATAATCCTGAAGTTTCTTATCTGTGTCATGTGACCAGCAATCAGACTCACCAACTCACACAGAGACTTATGTGTGGACAGGAAGTCTATTCTCTATGTATTCCTATGGGAGCCTCAGTTTCAGTCTCACAGGAATGAATAGAGCAGTAACTGGCTTCCTGTCCTGGGTCAGTTGGAGGTCAGGGAGTTGGTTACATGACCCAGCTAGAATTAGAAGAGAGGGGAAAACTCACAAATACAGTCTCTGATAAGAAGATTACATTCACTATAGATTACATCATGCACCTTTCTAACAGGTCAGAGAATAATTTTTTTTTGCGGGAGTTCTTCTTTAACCTTTAATACTTTAGTATAACATGCTCAAATTTAAAACATAAATATAGAAATGTACACATCCAGAAAGGGTGAAGTGCACTTCTGTGGCCACTGGCCTTAGTGGTGACGCAGGACAAGACCCAGCAATGACCTGTGGTTTGGAGACATGACATGTTACTTGGTAAGACTATACCGCTGTAGTGTCCCAAAGGACCAAGGTGCCCTCCGGACACATGGAAGAAGGTCCTCTGGTCAGATGAGACTAAAATGGAAGTTGACCAATCAAAGTAAACTCTAAAAGCAGTGCAAACCAAATACTTCCCATCACCCCAAGAACACCATTTTCATTTTCTTTAGCAGGCACTGGAAAAATGGTAGGATTAAAGGAGTGTAAAGGCAGTAAATATAGGCCAATTTTTGAGGAAAACCTGTTTCAGTCTGCTGGAGATTTGAAACTGGAACGGAGGACACCCTTTGAGCAGGACAATGACCCTGGAATGTTTTAAGGGTAAACATTTAAATGTTGGGATGGCCTAATCAAAGTCCAGAATTTAAATCCAACTTCACGGAGTTGGTTCATTTTTGCCAGTAAGAATGATCAAAAATTTTCAGTATCTAGAAGTAAAAAGGAAGCCCATGACTAAGGGCATAAAGATGCCTGAAATGTGTAAGCCTTTCATTAGTTATAATGGTTTGTCTGGGGAGCAATCATTAGGAGAAACAAAATGGCCGCTGTCCTATTAGTACACCAAAAACCTGTCCTAATAACACTGCAGGACAAGTTAGTTCACAACACTGAGGTAAAGAGCCACCTCATCCTCCTCTCTGCTCCACTGGTCAGGGATTATGATCCTGATTACAGTTTAATATGAGCTTCAGCTGAATCTCTGTAGGAATGGATTTCATGAGGCCCTCTCTGTTTTAGGCCAGTGGCGCAGCGCTAATGCACAGTGCTACGCACTGCACAACACTACACAGCCTGCTTGTCCCTATAAAAACACGGCCCCCGTCCCGTCCCCACCCATAACCTTCTCCGGCGCTGCGAGCGGCCACTGTGTGATCCGCGAGACCTGGTGCTGGGTCACGTGTCTCGCGGGATCACACTGGCTGGCGGGGTGATGCTGAGTACGCAGGACGACGGGATTACGTGAGGAGAAGAAGGCGCGAACAAGTCCGCAGCAGAGACTAGGTAAGGTATTTTTTTTTGTGTGTGTGTCTGTCTGAGCGTGTGCACATTTGGGGGCACTCTGGCAATGCGGCACCGTCTGGATTATTAAAGGGGGGGGGCCGCCAGCCAGCCATATGGGGGTAAAAACATGAAATTATATAGGGGTAAAAAAATGAAATATATACAGAGTGGGGACAAAAATCAATATATATTTAGTAAGGGCTAAAATATGATGGGGGCAAAAACGGCATATGTAAAAAGGGGGGAAAATGGAATATATAAAAAGGGGAAAATGGAGTATATTAAAAGGGGGGGAAATGGAATATATAAAAGGGGAAATGGAGTATATTAAAAGGGGGCAAAAATGGAATATGTAAAAAGGGGGCAAAAATGGAATATGTAAAAAAGGGGGAAAATGGAATATATAAAAGGGGGCAAAAATGGAATATATAAAGAGGGGGCAAAAATTGAATATGTAAAGAGGGGGGAAATGGAATATGTAAAAGGGGGGAAATGGAATATGTAAAAGAGGGGGAATGGAATATATAAAAAGGGGTAAAATTGAAAACTTAAAAAGGGGGCAAAAATGGAATATACAGGGTGGGCCATTTATATGGATACACCTAAAGAAAATGGGAATGGTTGGTGATATTAACGAGATGTGCAGCACCTGAAACTAGATACTGGAAGCCTGTGCTAGCATTTCTTCTGCGGTGTTGATATCAGTGTGTGAAGAGTGGGAGAAGAGGGTTGCATTGACAATCCAACACAATGGGCAGCACTTTGAACACATTTTATAAGTGGGCAGAAACTTGTAAATAACTCATGAAAGAATAAAGTTACGTTAAAACGAAGCACATCATTGTTTTTTTTCTGAAATTCTCAATAAGTTTGATGTGTCACATGACCTTCTTCCCATTGAAAAAACTAAAGATGGATCCAAAATGGCCGCCATGGTCACCACCCATCTTGAAAAGTTTCCCCCCTCCCATATACTAATGTGCCACAAACAGGAAGTTAATATCACCAACCATTCCCATTTTATTTAGGTGTATCCATATAAATGGCCCACCCTGTATAAAAAGGGGGCAAAAATGGAATCTATAAAAAGGGCGCAAAAAATTGAAATATATATAAAAAAAATTAAACATCTACCTCCTATTTAATATTTAACTACAACGCATTCAACACATTCAAACCTATAGTTGGCGGATGATGGGGGGCCCCAAATTCAAAGTTTCTGGGGCCATAGACCTCTAGTTACGCCACTGTTTCTTGTACATTATAACTGGATTTCTTACATGAGGTACTATTGTGATAACCAGACTCGCACAGTATAGCAATGATTTGGCCATTTTCAGCCTCCTTTATTTGGCCCGCAAATTGATTGCTACTGGAAAGATCCAGATCCCCCGATCTTAGCAGAATTTATCACAAGGTAATCTTTCATGTACTGAAGCAGAGGGTGAGGTTGATAGGTGGCTCTTCTTCTCTACTCTATGCTATGCTTATGCCTCTGGTTCTGTAACTATTCCTCTGTGGAAAAGATGAATATTTTAAGGGGTTGTCCGAGTTATTTTTTTGTCCTTTGTATGTTTCTAACTAGTTAAATACAACAGCTTTTCCATACACTTTCCGCTTCTAAACTTGCTGGTTTATCAGATTTCACTCAGGGTCACATGACCTGTGATTTAAGCTTGCCTCCCTGCTAATCTTGTATTCGTGCACCAAGAGATAACAGCCTGTACACCAGACGTCACTGTGCTGGCCACGCCCCCTGCTCTGCCGTGCTGCTATCTGCGCTCTCCTTGTATTCTTTCAGATAAAACATTAACCCCTTCAGCCAGAACACACTAAAGGCTTTACAACAGCAGCTGCAGATGTAAAGAGACACAGGATCTGCCCTCCTCACCCTACAGACACAGAGTTGATACTGGAGCTGATCTGGAGGAGATGCAAAGTATTGTATTGTACAAGAAAGGTAGGGGGAAGACCTTGTGTGTATCAGCAGTGTCATTGTACAGCTGGGACTTGTAGTCCTACACATACGACATGCTGCTGAGTATTCCAGCAGACATGTCACTCAGGCCAGCTCTTGTATTCACTGCCTTTGCATAGCAGGAAGGGGGAGGGCAGAGATTGTTATTACTGCAGGTAAACAAAGGCCAGAAGAGAACCAGGGAAATGAGGAAATATAGATTTTTTTGGCTAAAACTTGCTTAACTTAGTTATATATTGCTACCCATCAGATTTACAGTACTATAATTTTATTTTTTAATAACTCGGACAACCCCTTTATGGGTTTGATCTGATGGAAGTTGATTACTATGCTGAGAGTAGTTATGTGCTGGTCTGCTGCTATCACTGACACTCTTGAAGACAAGAATCCTTCTTGATGAAATCTGCTCCCTGGAGACAAACCTTCCTGGAAATAGTGGATCTCCCTTTCTAGAGCCGGTGCCTCTTATGTACATTTATGGAAGATGAATTTCTATAGGACGCACTTCCAGCAGAAAGAGGGACTTGGGGGGCTGTTGCTGGGGGAATGGGGAGGGGAGTTGTTTTCTTTTTGCAAAATGTTGAAAACAATAAAACAATCTTATTGAAAAAGGCATTCATGCTATTAGCAGCTATTTAGTTCTTTTAAGTCTTAATATCTATCTCAGTTTAGGACAATGTGTGTGTACCATCTGGTATAGTGTTGTAACACCTAATTTGTCCAGAACATGTTACTCTCATCTGTGTCTTTCATCAGTCCCTTGTGTATAAAGCACAATGTTACCTGCCACTAAACAATTTACAATTTTAAATGAGAAATTCCATGTGATCAAAACTATTTGGTGACGCTGCAACCATATTCTGCTTTGGAAAATCCATAATCTGTAAAAGTGCCAGGAAATAATGGCATGTCAGATACGGACAGAACCCATTTGATAAGTGTATGGTTAGGAATTTGCCATTTCACAAGAATAGGAACATTAACTCTTTATATCAGATGGATAAGACATCTTGTGGAGCATTCAAGTTTGCTATTGTGTATTCTGAGGTTACACAAAACAGCAGCAATACAATGGTGTGGAACCTATCTTAATGGTTTACATAGCGGAAATTATTTATCTCAAAAAGGCATTTTATATTTACCTGGAATTAGGGAGAAATTTTTGTCAGTAGTTTATTGAATAAAACAAAACTGCTAATTTTAGTCAAACACATATCTAATAATTAAGAGACTTATAATTTTGCACTTACACAGAGAATGCTGTCAATCACTGATAACAGCTCCCTGTGTACAACCAGGGGCGTAGCTATAGCCTCATGGGCCCTGGTGCAAGAGTTCAGCTTGGGCCCCCTCAGGCTCCTGGGCCCGGTAGCGACTGCTACCCCTGCACCCCCTATAGCTACACCCCAGTGTACAACTATAAGTGACTGACAGCTATCCCTGTATACACACTTACACAGAGAATACTATCAGTCACTGATAATACCTCCCTGTGTACAACTGTCAGTGACTGACAGCTATCCCTGTATACACACTTACACAGAGAATGCTATCAGTCACTGATAATACCTCCCTGTGTACAACTATTAGTGACTGAAAGCTATCTATGTATACACACACAGAGAATACTATGAATCACTGATAACACCTCCCCTGTGTACAGATATCAGTGACCGACAGCTATCTATCTATATACGCACTTACACAGAGAATTATATCAATCACTGATAACAACTCCCCTGTGTACAGTTACCAGGGACTGGCAGCTGTCTATGTATACACATGTTCCACAGATAATGCTATCAATCACTGATAACACCTCCCCCATGTATAGCTATCAGTTACTGACATCTATCTATGTATACACACTTACACAGAGAATGCTATCAATCACTGATAACAGCTTCCTGTGTACAACCATCAGTGACTGAAAGCTATCTCTGTATACACACTTACACAGAGAATACTATGAATCACTGATAACACCTCTCCTGTGTACAGTTATTAGTGACCAACAGCTATCTGTGTATACACACTTACACAGAGAATGCTATCAACCACTGATAAAAGCTCCCTGTGTACAACTATCTGTGACTGAAAGCTATCTCTGTATACACACTTACACAGAGAATACTATGAATCCCTGATAACACCTCCCCTGTGTACAGATATCAGTGACTGACAGCTATCTCTGTATACACACTTACACAGAGAATGCTATCAATCACTGATAACACCTCCCCCGTGTACAGTTATCAGTGATTGACAGCTATCTATGTATACACACTTACACAGAGAATTCTATGAATCACTGATAACACCTCCCCTGTGTACAGTTATCAGTGACTGACAGCTATCTATGTATACACAGTTACACAGAGAATACTATCAATCACTGATAACAACTCCCCTGTGTACAGTTACAAGGGACTGGCAGCTCTCTATGTATACACACTTACATGGATAATGCTATCAGTCACTGATAACACCTCCCCCATGTATAGCTGTCAGTTACTGATAGCTATCTATGTATACACACTTACACAGAGAATGCTATGAATCACTGATAAAAGCTTCCTATGTACAACTATCAGTGACTGAAAGCTATCTCTGTATACACACTTACACAGAGAATACTATGAATCACTGATAACACCTCTCCTGTGTACAGTTATTAGTGACCAACAGCTATCTGTGTATACACACTTACACAGAGAATGCTATCAATCACTGATAACAGTTCCCTGTGTACAACTATCAGTGACTGAAAGCTATCTCTGTATACACACTTACACAGAGAATACTATGAATCCCTGATAACTAGTGTTGATCGAGCACCAAAGTGCTCTTGTGCTCTGGTAAAACACTTGGTGATGCTCGAGTGCTCTACAGAGAATGTTATCAATCACTGATAACACCTCGCCCATGTACAACTGAAGCCAGTTTTCCTTTACACCAGTTTTGATACTTCTACCCCACTGTGTCTAAATCTAGGCGGAAATTGCATTTGTATGCTGCACTCACCACTTTCTGAAAAGGGAGATGGGGTGTGGAGTGTGGGCAGGGCCATCTGCCCCAGCGCTGTTATCATTATTACTGCCAGTTTTTTTTACATAAATGATTATTGAAATCAATGCCATCTAGTGCCTGGCATAGATTTTAGTTTAGTCACATGGACTGCTGGAGGACACGCCTAATTTATGATGAAGTGTATGCATCCACTGGTGGCACAGAAGATAACAAAGACCAGCATTAAAAAAAAACTGTCTCTGATAAATTCCTCATTGAATGCTCACATACAAGTTTTTAATGTGTGACTAAAATATTGATGGTAGTATCCCTTTTTGAAGAGGCTGTTGCTTTACACAACTCTGTAAATAGACCACAGTACATCATTTTTATAATATACTGTATATAAGTGTCCAAATTGAATGTGCCACCTTTATCATATTGACAATAGCAGAAAAATAATCCTATTCAGTAGAAATTGTTTGGCAGGCAGCTCTCTCCTGACTGATTAATACACGTACATGTTGGATGAGTGGAGAAAGCTGCTGTCAGACACTTATGGCGGTGGCTTATATCCTAAGAGAACAAAAGGATCAGATGAAAATATTAATCTCACCCCATCCTTCTCTTCCTCAACATCATCGGCTGGGGGAGATTCGGGAGGTCCCCATACACATTGGAGCTGCATACAAACCTGCTGTTGTTGGTGGGTTTGGCTGAGTATGGCTGAGGAATGTACACACAAACAGATTTTCCTTCCAGATCCGTAAATCTCTATACAGCTAGTCTTATTCTAGTGCGTACAATATACCATATTTGTCATCCAGTAAGCCCTCTACATACGGCATAATGAAAGGTCATTGAAGATTAAAGGAGTCAGAGAAGTCCAGTTTTGTTTTTTGGTTGTTGTTTTTCTTAATGTGGGAAAGACTAATGACAAAATAATGAATGCTTATAATAACAAACCAGCATAACTTGATAGCCCTGTTCCTTATTGCTACCGTAGACCTATGCTTATGTTGTAATCCAATCATTAATTGCACACTCTTGCGTTGATTAATATTATGTATTAGAAGTTTTTGACCCTGCTTATGGAGTGAGTCACTGAGAAAAAATTACACATTTCCTGACCTTAATTAGACAATGTAATTCAGGCCACTATTCACTAAAATAAGTTGTCGAGCCTTACTAGCTAAATGGAAGGCATTGTTCGAGAGGCGTCTTTGCTTACACAACTAATTTCCACTGATTGGCTGATGCTTTATAACGCTATAAATGTTAAATGAGATAGCAGCTACAATTTATAATAATCACATGCGTTTCATTTTTATGTACAAAGAATGTGGTTGTGAACACTATATAACAAATATTTCCTGCACAATGTTCAATTACATTGATAAAAGACAGAAATTACTAGGTAACACATCACAGAATGGGATGAGCAATGGTAAAGGTCCCTTTATATGGGACAATATTACAGCAGATTGTAGGGAAGGAGCAATCACTAATACCATCGCTCTTCCCCATAAGGACTTGTGTTTAAGTGGCACGATCTTGTGCCGGTAAACAATCATTTTTGAGCGCACACAAACGATCTGACTACCCAATGAATGAGCATTTTGCTTGTTCATCGGGTAATCCGGGATACATTTACAACGCCCGATCATCGAGCGGTAATATGAACGCTCATTAGCGTAAATCTGTGCAATTCTCGGCCCGTGTAAAGCAGGGCTGTGGAGTCGGAGTCGTGGAGTCGGAGTCGGTCACCATTTTGGTGGAGTCGGAGTCGGTATAAAATGGACCGACTCCGACTCCTAAAATATATAATGAATTAGTACATTTAGTTCAGTGCAATAAGTGCTGAATATATTTTTATAAGAATTTGTGAAAATGATGAAATGTCCTATAAATGTCTGTTCTATTCCTGATCTAAGGATTTAGGCTTTTAGTTGAGATGACTGTGTGCCGCCCTTTATGTCCAGTGCATGTTCTCTCTGTATGCTTTATGTTTCCTCTGAGCTCATGTTTGGAGAGGTTAGTTGCTCTCATGGCTTCTATCTGCTGATGTAAAACACCTAGAGCCTTATGTATGAACACTGTCTAGGTGTAGAAGTTTCTTTGTTGCCCATAGCAACCAATCAGAGCTCCCCTTTCATTTCATATAGTGCTCTGGAGAAATGAAAGGGGAGCTCTGATTGGTTGCTATGGGCAACAAAAAAAGTCTTAGACCTAGACAGTTTTCATACATCAGGCCCAGAGGCGTAGCTACTGGGGGGGGGGCAGGGGAGGGGGCGATGCTCCGGGCCCAATACCTCTGGGGGGGCCCAGCAGGGATGGCCTTAGTACAATCAGGCGAATACAAGTGAGCGCTTCCATTATGGAGTCTGATGGGGGCACATTAAGCCGATCTGAGGTCTGATGGGGGCACATTAAGCCGATCTGAGGTCTGATGGGGGCACAATACGCTGATCTGAGGTCTGATAGGGGCACATTAAGCCTATCTGAGGTCTGATGGGGGCAGATTAAGCCGATCTGAGGTCTGATGGGGGCAGATTAAGCCGATCTGAGGTCTGATGGGGGTACATTCTATTGATCTGAGGTCTGATGGGGGCACATTCAGCTGATCTGAGGTCTGATGGGAGCACATTCTGCTGATCTGAGGTCTGATGGGGGCACATTCAGCTGATCTGAGGTCTGATGGGGGCACATTCTGCTGATCTGAGGTCTGATGGGGGCACATTCTGCTGATCTGAGGTCTGATGGGGGCACATTCTGCTGATCTGAGGTCTGATGGGGGCACAATACACTGATCTGAGGTCTGATGGGGGCACAATATGCTGATCTGAGGTCTGATGGGGGCACAATACGCTGATCTGAGGTCTGATGGGGGCACAATACGCTAATCTGAGGTCTGATGGGGGCACATTAAGCCGATCTGAGGTCTGATGGGGGCAAGGGACTGTTAGTTTAGTGATGTAAAAGCTGGGGACAGATTTCCTTTAACATAGGAGTCCCCTTTTTTACTCCTATTAATCCTATATTTTACTGCATTATGTGGTAGAGTATTTAGAGTAGGGTATGTAGAAAGTCTATTGTACTGTACTTAACAGCATAGATGATCTAGCAGTTTATATAGTCATCTTGCTAATACAGTATTATAACCACAACTAGTAGTATGTGCCTGTGAAGTTGGAAACGTGCGTTTGGGAAGCCAATAAGTGGGGGGGGGCCCACTCAAGTATGTTTCGCCCCCCCATGTGCTGAACCTCTGCTGAACCTCTAGTGAGCTGTACCTAGAGAAGCCTGATAGATTACAAACTGTTTTTGTCATGACTTATCTGTACTACTGATTTTATGCAAATTTGTTTTACAGTTATCACTTAAACATGCTCCATGTATGAGGGAGTAGGAGTCGGAGTCGGGAGTCGGAGTCGGGGTGAGGGGAAATTGAGGAGTCGGAGTCGGGGCTTTGGCTTACCGACGCCACAGCCCTGGTGTAAAGGACCCTTAAGTAACTAAACAATGCTCATACCGCCCTTTCTCACTTACTGAATGATTCCATTTGATTAGCATTTTTACCTTAAAACACAATGAAAAATAGATCCTAGTGAAATGTCATCAATGTCCCTGATAGGAATACCCCATTAGGTTTTAAGATAAACCCTGACTGGTTTACTCAGGCTTCTATAGTTTCTGCTTTTAGTTTAATATACTGTCTACAGTAACTTTTACTATGGCACACCAGTAACTGGTGCAATTACACTACTCACAAAAAGTTAGGGATATTTGGCTTTCAGTTGAAATTTATGGAAAACGTAAAAAGTTCACGCTACAGTGATATTATATAATGAAAGTAATTAATTTAAGTAGAAGCATGCAATGGTGATTTCCTCATCCCCAACAGTTTATTGAAACAACAGCCAACAACAGTGGTGGGTATAACCCCACAAAGAATATCAATATCTTAAAGGGAACCTGTCATCTCCGAAACATCCCCTGAACTAGAGTAAGTGTTGTATAGTGTAAGTGGTGCTGAATCAGAATATGTAAGTTTTATCTTCATACTCACTTCCATTCCCACGCTGTGCTCCCACAAACTTGCAGTAAAATGCACTCACTGGACTCTTCTTTGAGTCCTCTCCATTGTGTGAGTGAGCACTGGAGTCCAGTGAGTGCATTTTACTGCAGGTTTGTCAGAGCACAGCGTCAGAATGCAAGTGAGTACGAAGATAAAAATTACATATTCGGATTCAGCATCACTTACACTATACACCGCTTACTCTAGTTCAGGGGGTGTTTCGGAGATGACAGGTTCCCTTTAATAACTTGTCATGTGGCCTTCAGCATCAATTACAGCTTGACAACGACATCTCATGCTGTTCACAAGTTGACTTATTGTCTGCCGAGGCATGGTATCCCACTTTTCTTGCAGTGGGGACATCAGGTCATTGAGGTTCTGGGGTACAGAGTTACGAGCCTCTACATGGCGACTCAGATGATCCCATAGATTTTCAATGAGATTTAGGTCTGGAGAAAGTGCTGGCCACTCCATTTGAGGTACCCTAGTCTCCAGCAGCAGTTCTCTAAAGATGCGATCTCGATAAGCTGGCGCATTTTCATCCATGAAGATGAAATTAGGCCTGTGTTGTTCATGCAGAGGCACAATGACTGGATTAGTGATGTTATTCAAGTAATATGGGCTTGTCACTGTACCATTCACAAAGTATAGGGCAGTTCTGTATTGACTAGACACACCTGCCCACACTGTAACACCACCACCACCACCAAAGGCACGTCTGGTGACAATAGTGGCTGAAGCATAGCTGTGGTCAGGTACCCTTGCAGGTTGTCTAGCATGCACACCACACTGATGTAAACGATTTCAAATGGTCTGACGTGACACTTGGGTGTCTCTTACCTCCCTTAAATGTGACTGGAGTTGTGTGGCATTCATCATCTGGTTCAACCTGCTGATGACACTCTGTGACACTCTAATCTCAGTGGCTACTTCTGTCTAAGAACATCCTGCTTGAAGCCTTGCAATGGCGAGGTACTGTTGATCAATTGTGAGGTGTCATCTTGGTCTCATGATGTCAAAATGTGAAAAGCATGACAAGGAGAACTATTTAAATACCAATGCTAATTAAACCATAAAATTTATTGGGTGATTTATGGGGATCAAACACCTGTTGTGAATTGTGCCGTTAGAGAACAGCAAGTTGTGCAAAAAGTACTGAAACATTCAATAGATGGACATGTGCATTCAAAATTTTAGAGAAGGTCACATTAGGTTCAAATGTAAAGGTTAGAGTGCATTTTAGGTTCATCCTGAAATTTCACCCACAAGCCAAATATCCCTAACTTAGTAGTGTGTAGGCGTTCATAATAGAACCACTCAATACTGTACTGATATGGTTGTGATTTCTCCCAGATACTTGAGATACAAACACATAAAAACTGATGTAAAGGACAAATGGTTTAGTTGCCCATAGCAACCAGTCAGATTCCACCTTTCATCTTCCAACTGAGTTCTGAAAAATGAAAGGTAGAATCTAATTGGTTGCTATGGGCAACTAAGCCAGTTCTACTTTACACCGGTTTTAATAAATCTCCCTCATTATGCATAACTGATTCAACTGAATAAAATTATACTGTGACTGAAACAGTTTTCAGGGACAATTATTCTTGCTTTCAAACCATCATTCACTCCAGCTATTCCACCCTTCGCTGCACTGGATCATATAAATTCCAGCAGCACAAAGCAGAGCCTGGGCAAATTCATTTAAATGCATATTCATAGTGTATGGAGCCACACACAAAAAAGCTTAAAATAATTCACATCCATCTGTTCCCAGATGAGTTTAGGCACAAATACAAAATTGGCTCTTCGGAAACCAGAAGAGAAATAACTTGTTTCCATGAGGAAGGATGCAATACTTACATAGCAAGGTAGTCATTAAAAATGGAGAAAACCAAATAGAGGATTGGTGTGCAAGGCTGATAAAGAAGTGGTGCTTAGGTGTCTTCATTCATTCCTTGGCTGTTGGTTGGAGCAATCTTTTGTGCCTATTTCTAACAGACTTGGTCTCTTTGCAGCATTATTCTAGCCCCATTGCTGTTATAGATAACACAAAAGCTCCACCTTGAATTAATAGATTTTTAATCCTTTATTTTCTGCAGAGTAAGGGCTCATGCACACGACCGGTGAAGACCCATGCCTGTATTACGGCCCGCATATGCCGGGTCCGCAATACATGGGCACCGACCGTGTGCAGTCAGCATCACGGACCCATTCACTTCAAGAGGTCCGCAATCAGGGAGATGTGGAGCGGAGGCACGGATCGGAACACCACGGAAGCACTACGGTGTGCTTCCGTGGTATTTCTGGCCGTGTCTCCACACTGCAAAAAAGTAGCGCAAGCACTACTTTTTTGCGGTGCGGACCCTCGGATGCGGATTGTGGACCCCATCCAAATGAATGGGTCCGCGATCTGAATCCGGCGGCCCCACTGTCAGTGCAAATTACGGTCCACAGCACGGGCACTGACTGCACACGCTCGTGTGCATGAGCCCTAATACTGAGGTTCTTGCAACCATGCAAATCAGTATCTTTTTTATGTGTTTCCATTGTGAAATATTTTGTGGCCAACACAGAGGCCAACATCCATGGTTTTCTAGCAGAGGTCTCTATAAAGAATTACTTGCAAATGTCTACCAGTACGTAGGTTGGCATTTCTAAATTACACAATTGTCCAAAATTCTGACTCATTTTGCAACCCCCAAAAAATGACATGCATGTTATTGCACCACATGTATTAAGTGTTAAAGACTTTTCTAGACTTTTTGGCTCTGTGGATAGGGCCATGGCTTGGATGCAACATCATAAACGAAAAAAAAGCCAAAAACTTGATGCATTTCCTGAGGTAAGCTACGTCAACAACTAGGTGGTGTAAAGCTAGACTAGACAGTCTAAATATGTGCAGATTTATCATTCTGCATCAGTCACTCTGATAAATCTGGCACAATTCAAGACTGCCTACTGTAAGTTTACACATTTAACTGCTACTGGCCACCAGCTATCCTGCACTTTGAATATACACTGCCATTATTAAGTGGAGTGACGGTGGTGAGCATCATAATTTTCTAATATTGTTGTTACTCTGTCTTTGTGCTTAGTGCGGTAAGTATAATCTATGTGAGGGGCCCGGGCATGGGGGGCATGTTTTAGACATTGGGTAACCCCTTTAAACTAGTATTATAGCTGCTACTGGTCTAATTCATCATATGTCTTTTCAATGCATCTTTAAAACTCAGACTAAGGGCTCATTCAGAAGCCCATATATATGTTTTGCAGTCAGAAATTTCAGATCCGTAAAACACATACTGAACCTGTGCGTTCCGCATTGACGCACATGGCCAGTCCTGTGAGAGACATGCCTATTCTTGTCTGGAATTGTGGACAAGAATAGGACATGCTCTATCTTTTTGCAGGGCCACTGAACTGTTCTTCTTTTGCAGCCCCATTGGAATTAATGTTCTGCAACATTGACACATAAATATGATCGTCTAAATAAGCCCAAAGGGGGAGATTTATTTTGGCCCTATGCCACTTTTTTGGCACAGAAAAATGTTGGCAGTGGGCAGGACTTTCTGGTGCACATTAAAATTTAACTCCTGGCTAAAGTAGATTTTAGTTATGGCGCACGAGCACATAATATGCACCACAATTATTACGAGGCCTGTACATCTTAATAATGGTGATGCATCTTACACAATCATAGGACAATTTGAAGGGCTTTTCAGAGATTTTTTTAACTGATGACCTATCCTCGAGATAGGTCTTCAGTATCTGATAGGTGGAGGTCCGCCCCCCACCGTTCAGCTGTTTGAGAAGGCACCAGCGCTCGCAGTAGTAACACAGCCTTCTTGCAGCTTTGCCTATACAATGTATGGCAATGAGCTTGATGAGGTGAGAGAAGGGTGTGGCTCTACTCCGAGCGACGGTCCCATCTGAAGCAGCTGATCGACGGTGTCCTGGGTGTCGGACCCCCACCAATCAGATACTGATGACCTATCCAGATGATAGGTCATCAGTTAAAAAATCTCGGAAACCTACTTTAAGACCAACATACACAATGCCTGTCTTAGTAAGTCTCCATCAAGGTTTAAGATACATGTGGGAATAGTTATTATTTAATAATACAAAAAGGTCAAAGACTTCAAATGTCAGGGACTTTAAAGCCAAATCCTTGGGAAGTTTATAACCTAGGGCGGATTGAGAAGTCAAAGTGGCCCTGGAAAAAACTGAAATTTCCATGTTGTGGGTGGAGCCAAACTGACAGAAGGTGTGGCCAAGCCAAATAGGTGGGGGGTTTTTGCGGGGCAATCTGTAGTTTTTATTGATACCATTTTGGAATATGCCTTTTTGATAATTTTTTATTCAGTTTTTTGGGAAATGAGGCAACAAAAAAATGGCGAATCTGCAGTTTTGATTTTTTTTTCCATTATGGAGTTCACCATACGGAATAAATACATTTATATTTTAACAGTACAGGCATTTTGTGTGCATACATAGTAACATAGTTTTTAAGGCTGAAAAAAGACATCTGTCCATCCAGTTTGGCCTGTTTTCCTACAAGTTGATCCAGAGGACAATGACAATGCAACAATGACAATGATTTTTATTTTTTGTTTATTTTTGTTATTAATATGGGGAAAGTGGCTGATTTGCATTTTTAGAAATGTTAATTTTTTTATGGTTTTACAAACTTTTATCAATTCTTTTCACTTATTTTAAGTCACCATAGGAAATTTTAACATGCGAACGTTTGATTGCTGCTCCCATAGACTGTACATGTATTTAAAAAATTTTATTCCCCTTTTATCCAAATTGTCACTGCCGAGTCTCGAACCAGGCAAAACCCTTAGTAACTGAGCCACAGGCTTCACAGCTTTAGGAAGGTGGCATTTCTCTATCTAAAAACCTTTATTATGTATGTGCGGTATATGACCATATACAGTATATATATATATATATATATATATATATATATATATACACACACACACACACGCTATCTCAACTGCAGGTAGCTGAGATCATTTTCTGAGACTGGACACAGTTGTAGCCACTACTCAGCTGAGAGCAGCCTGGATATGTACCACTTTGTACCATATCTCCATATTTACTTTCAGGAAACATACATCTTTGACAATGGTGATTAATTAAATCATAATGTATATTAGAGCATTGTATCATTTTATAATGATAGGGTAATAAAGCTTTATTAACAAGTGGAAGATAAATAATCCAATGGATTCCACAGTTGCTCTGCTTATGTATATTATGTAATTGTACTCTATATATGCAACTGAAACGGGCATTGCTATTAATGCGGTATTGGATACAAACCAAGAGTAAGTGTTATATTAATAAACTTTGTCAGATTCATTTTATCAATGTATATATGAAATGTACATTTGTCTGTCAGTGTGTGTGGTTTTCATTTTGTCAGATTGGTGGATATACCGTTATGCTCACAACTAAACCTACGTAGGAATCATAGGAAGTGAATTAAACCATGCCCTTATCTGCAGCACACAATCTTTTAGGAATGGATTTGAATGCATTACTGATAAAAAACAGACCTTTTCCATCTGTTACTATATTGTTCTATTAAGTAAGGAAATGTGTTCCAGATAGATATTTTTGTTTTTGACCAAGGAATATAGTCTTAGGAAATGTGTTATTCCTGGCTGAAATTCTTGAAACGGTATCTTAGCACATATGACACAGTAAAACACCACAAATACTGACGGTTAAACATTCACAACATTGAAGAGACCATATTTTTCATACGGCTTTTATATTGCACTTACAATAATAGAAAAAAACACATTATACACAGAATGAAAAAGACTTCTCTGTAACATTTGAAGAACACCTCTCACATTTTGTTTTCCCAAAATTGAAATAATTCTTTTGTTTTGTTTGATACGATAAGCTTTGTAGCATTCAGTATTAAATAAACCAGACTAAAGGTGGCCATTACACATTACTCTAAAGTTGATAAAAATGGTCTATTTCAATGAAAGCAAATGTTCTTGTGTTTCAATTTAAGAATGAACTTGTCACAGGGCGGTTCACTGTGACAAAGCATTTCTGTGTAGACTGGCTGCCCGCACTCTTGCGTACTGGCTGACGAGTTCCCATGTATGCTGGTTGCTTGTGTTGTTTGGGATGGTTGCAGACTTCTGTGGGCGTGTGTGAACTGTTCCTTGTTACTTGTATCTCGCTCTTGTGTGGATTTGTTTCTGTCTCTACCCTTGAAATATAGGGCATCCTGATTGTTTCTGTATGCTGATCTGTTTCTGAAAGCCTGATCTTTTTTTTTTTTTTTGAATCTGTGTATTGGTTCTCTGATTTTTTTGTCTTACTCTTTAATTTAAGGGGAGCTTGAAGAAGGAGGTACTGTCACAGTGTGGTTCAATGTTTCCCTGGTCTGTGTATCTCAACATCAAGTGGTCAGGTGTCTTAATTACTCTGCTATTTAGGATAGGGCTACATGGCAACATGTGCCTTGCAACAATAAGTAGCGAGACAAAAAGGGTACAACTACACTTTGATGTGTCTTTTGACATCAATGTCACAGCAATGTTGTGTGACATTTTTTGTAATGATAGTCAATGGTGTCAAAATGCAACATACTGCGACAGTTGCACAAGAATCTAAATTAGATGGATTATTTAAGACTGTCGTGTTGCAGCATGTCACAGTATGACACCACTGACTATCATTACAAAAAATGTTACGTGACTTTTCTGCGACAAGAAGTCATGCGACACAGTAGCCCTAGCCTTAGACCTGTGAGCTGTGTGTTCAGTCTGTCTTTTGTTTCCAGGAAAACTGTATGTAGGATGCTTGCTATGTTACTACTTTGTATTTATGGGTCTGCCATGATCCAGTGTCGGTGTGTAGTGTGAGCGGAATTCCAGCTTGGCTCCTTTAGCGTGTTGAGAGAAGCTTGCTGTTTGTGAGCGGGATTTTAGTTCTCTGCCATTACCGGACTTCCAGCCTTGTGTGAATGGCGCCCTGCTATTCTGATCCTGATCCATGCGTTTGTGGCTTTGGTCATGACTCGTGTGGTCAGCCTGATTGTTTATCGGTGTCTAAAATGTCTTTATCATGTCTTTGGTTTTGTCCAGGTCTTCCTGTGTACAACATGCTTCCTGAGTGTATGCTGATCTGCATGGTGTATGTTTTGATCCTGGTTCTGATCATCAGTCTGTGTCTTTGATCTGGTTTGCTTGTGACCTTGATTTGTGTTTGTGTGGATGTATAAACAGGTCTCTGCAGTTCTTACTGCAGGTGCTTTGACTGGGTCCCTGCACTTAGGCAGCATAGGGACTGGGGCAGGTAGATATTTGGTCTGCATTGTTCCTTACCCATATGTCTTGCTTGATTCTGATCATGTTAATGTCTTGTAACAATTGTGGAATAAGCTGTTACTTTTTGCTTATTCTGTGTCCTGAAGTCTTGACTTCGCTTGTGATAAGTTCAGTGGTTCTCCTAACCCCTAAATGTGATAGAACAAACTTTGTAGCTGACTGACAATACACCTTTATTGTTTGAAAAGAAGTCGGCCATGTTTAATATTTTCGTACAATAGTCAAATGAAAGATCTTTTGTCCAAAGAAACCTTTCCCGGAAACATTTTCCATTCCCCACCTTCATTGAATGTGTATGGACAGTTTGAACAACTGTAACAAAAAATATAGACTAAAAAGTGTATGGTCATGTCTGTGAAAAGAATGTTCACCAGATGTTTTTTCAACTGCTGTTCAACCAATCAACCAACTTCTATCTAATGTGTATGGCCACCTTTAGACTCAACAGTCTTGGCCAGCAACAACTCCCGCTTCCTAAATATTCTTACAGGATTACTTGTGTATTAAAGTTGATTTAGATGAGGCGATAAGAAGCCAATTGTCGTGAAGGAAGCATTCCTTCCTGACAGTCGGCTGTTCATGAAGTAGAGGTGAACTGGTACGTTTACATGCAGCAATCACCTCCACAGTATGAGAACGAGCGATCACTCATCCGCATACAGCTGCATTGTTTCTGGGCTGTTTAGAAAGCACAATGCTACCCAGAAATGGTTATTTACTTGCAAGCACTTGCAACGACAGTTTCACCCAATGAATGAGCGTTTTGTGCGCTCATTGGGTGATTGGCTGCACCTTAGGATGGGCAGATTGTTGGGAACGAGTGTTCCATATGTGATCTGAACTCCAGCAGTCATGATAATGAACTTTGATTACCATATTTTTCGGACTATAAGGCGCACATAAAACCCTATGATTTTCTTAGTAATGAAAAGTGCGCCTTATAATCCGATGAGCCTTATATATGAATTAATTCTGGATTAAGCATTACGGCCACCGTAGTCAGGAGCCTCACTGAGTGCGGTGATACGTACAGCTCTGTGTGCAGAAGCTCCGCTGAATATCTGTGTTTCAGCATTACCATAATTTGAGTGCATTCAATAATTTTTTATACCCACTACCACAAAAATGCCTCCTGTTAAGAGACATACTTATGATGCAGATTTTAAGCTTAAAGCTATAAGTCCTGCAGAAGAGCATGGAAATAGAGCAGCTGCAAGAGAATTCAACATTAATGAATCTATGGTGCGTAAGTGGAGGAAACAAGAAGATGCCCTACGCCAGGTAAAGAAGACCAAACTGAGTTTCCGCGACACACGACATGGAGATCAAGGACTTTCGAGGAGGTCCTTCATGGTGCTTTCGTTTTATGAAAAGGCGTAATCTCTCCATCCGCACCAGAACTACTGTCTGCCAGCAACTGCCAAAGGATTATGAAGAGAAGCTGGCCATTTTCCGCACCTACTGTATAACCAAGATAAATTAAAAGAATATCCAACCAGAACACATCACTAACATGGATGAGGTCCCCCTCACTTTTGATATCCCCGTACAACATACTGTTGAGAAAACAGGGACCAGTACGGTATCTATACGTAGAAATCATCTTTCACTGTAGTTCTCGCCGGTCAGGCTAATGGCCAGAAACTACCACCCATGGTCATTTTTAAGAGGAAGACTTTGCCAAAAGAAAAGTTTCCTGCTGGTGTCATCGTCAAGGCTAACCCAAAGGGCTCGATGGACAAGGAGAAGATGAGTGAGTGGCTGAGGGAGGTCTACGTCAAGAGACCGGATGGCTTTTCTCACAAATCCCCATCCCTATTAGTCTGTGACTCTATGCGCGCCTATGTGACCGATACTGTCAAAGCCCAAGTGAAGAAAACTAATTCGGAGCTTGCAGTCATTCCGGGTGGATTAACCAAAGAGCTCCAGCCGCTAGATATTGGCGTCAACAGGTCATTTAAAGTTAAATTGCGAGCTATGTGGGAGCATTGGATGACAGAAGGTGACCACACGTTCACCAACACAGGGAGGCAACGCCGGGCGAGTTATGCCACTATGTGCAAGTGGATCGTGGATGCCTGGGAGAAGGTATCAGTCTCCAGTGTCATCCGAGCTTTCAGGAAGGCTGGAATCATCACACAGATTTTTTATCTGCAGGTGGGAAAAAAACTGTACCACGTGAACTACGATGCAGATTCCAAATTATAATCAATGGGAGGTTAATTGGAAATGTGGGAGGTGAATTGGTGAAATCTTTGTCAAATTCCATGCAGAAAGCTGCAGCAACTGACTGAGGCTCCCTGTGGCTGACTGAGGGGGAGAGAAGCACCCCGGGCTGCCCCCAGCTCACCTTCCCCTCAGAAACTTCTTTGCCCCTCCCACCACGTTTTTTTCCTGTCTGTGATGGGGGTGTGGCTTCACGTCGGGACATGGCTTCATGGCGAAAGGGGTGTCGTTTATCCATTTGGAGGCGTGACCAGTGAGGTCCGGCTTTCTGGGGTGAAGCCAGTGGCCACCCTACTTTAGACCCATCCATACCTAATATTTCTTGAAAAATATGAGGCAGATATTTAACTGAATACTTCTATTAGAAAATATTACAGGCTCAAAAAGGTGTTAAGAACCAACATGGGGGAAGGGGGGACTAATCTTCAGGCATTAAGCAAACGTTATTTTGTCCCCAGAGATTCACTTACATATAGTACTTTAATTTTTAGCTAGAAAGAAGAGAAAAGAACATAATCCCACATGGTGCAATCAACCCAAAACAGTAATCGAGGGGAAACAGGGGAAGGTTACTCACTGTAGGCAGCTGTGTGGTTGGCCAGCCCATCCATTGCTGCATTACCACTGCCTGGTCCTGTCAACTAAAGCAGATAAGGGGTGGGGGGCTGGACAACAGAAAGGGGCAGCCCGTAAATGCAACTAGAGCAATGGTGATGCCGTGACTGCACCAAACGCCTAACATACATAATAAGAAAACGTAATCAACAAAGACAGCGTTTTAATCAGGTACAGTAAACTACAGCTATGTGTCTATACAAAAAGTTGCATAAGGAGGTCGCTGGTGACAGACTCTTTGCACCTCTGGTAGCCAGGACAATTTTGCAGTCTTGACATGTGCAAATAAAACCTAAATTGAAATATTACAAAATGAAAAATCATACTAACCTCCTAAACCCATAAAGCAGACACCCGGCACATTGAAATGCCACTCAGCACTTTATACTTGTATCATGAGAAACGTGCCTGAGGAATTTATTTTGCACGTCTGACCTGTGTTCGTACATCCCACATACTGTAAATTGCAAGTGTGTTGTAATAAATAACATAATCAGACCAGCAGTTTTAAAAGGAGGAAATGTGGACCTGTTCCTTAATCACAGTGAACATAAAAGTAGATATGAACCAAGTTTTCATGACATAACCATTCTCTGACATGAAGAGATGCCACCCACTGGGGGTCAGCACCACCCTAACAATGTCAAGATAGTTACATTGACACTCCACTATCACTGACATCCAAACTGGAAAACCTCTTTAATGTTATAATTAGAGATGAGTGAATCATCCAAAATTTGCTTTGTCAAATATTTGTCGAAGTTTTGACAAGATGCGTACGAATACGAATCTATTCGACAAAGCTGCGTACCAATTATACGTTATTATGTGGTGTTTTGCGAACATTCGCACACTAATAACGAACGTACACTTGTTAAAGGTACGCAACTTATGTGAACACGTACGCATGAGGGTACAAAAGTGTGTACGAATCCTTAGCGTACTATTGTTTTTTTCCAGTTCTGAGGTGGGCGTATCTACACTTTCCCGCTCTTGCGGGGGCGGAACGTCATTTCCCCGCCATACTCAGAATGCGTAAATTTACCTATGTTTCATACGTATCTTACGTATAGTTTGCGGTCAAATTTTTGCATACGTTTACGAATAATATGAAGCAAATCCGACAAAATTCGGATTCACTTCGGAGCAGAAAATTTCCAAGATTCGATACAAATCTACGAAGCGGCGAATAGATTCGCTCATCTCTAGTTATAATGTATTTTATTATAACCATATGAACAATTCTTTGCTATTTACGTTATGTGTTTGGTGTATGCGTGAATTCATGAGGGCATCTACCTCTTTTGTGCTCTTACCATGTATATTGTGTTTCACTTATGAGTGGTACTGCATATATGTGGCCTGATGAGGGTACAGATTCAGAGCTGAACCTCTTTAACTGTCTCAATATCCCCCTTCAAACTCATATCATTATATTAGTTAATTTCTGAACATTTATAGTTTTGCTATCCCTGTAAGAACATGGATTAATATCTGACAGTACAACTCATCCAAATACCAAGGAGATATGGATGAACTGCTGAATGGATGATTAATACATGCAGTAAAAAACTCATCCCAAACCTAAAACAGCATTAACCATGAACAATAAAATTTGGTCTACTTTGTACGACTGCATTCCATCATAAGAGTCATTTGCTGCCAGGTATTGATCTTGTTCTTCTCACATTTCTCCACTTGACATAAGTTCCTTTGTGCAGGTTTTCCAAAAGCATCATAGCAAGGCCAAGTGCTTAACTGTAGGACAGGCAATCCCAAATAGTCTGTGATAAATAATTTGAATAAGACATTTCTTTTACAACAGCTGGAAGAGCTGAGTGCACTTAATACAAGCTGGATTACCAAAGTTTAGCTTTATTTTGATTGAATGTTCCTACTATTGTTCAAAGACTGAGCTATGCTATAGCTAACACAATTAGGTAACTCCCCAAGTCCACCTAGGCACCAATTTTTAACAAGTATATAATTCTCACATTCTTCCTTGAGACATCTGAGGAGAATCCTAAAGAACAGTCCCCTAGTTCCTATATAGTGGCTACCTTGCAGCATGCCTTTACTGTTCATAAAGTGGAGGTGTGAAACCTGATCCATCTTTGGTCTTACTTTTTTTCTTGCCCATGAAAGAGAATTCCATCCAGATGTGCCCTTTCTCACAGCTATAAGCTCTCATACTGCTGCAGTCTTATGACTAGGACATTTAGTCTTGATGTTTAGTATGTGAATTCACATAACACGTTTTTTAAATGTGAGTAGAAAATGCTTCTAAAGTACTTACCTGCCTGGAGCTGGCCTAATGGTGGCCATACACTCCAAGATGCCATATCAGCACAGAGATGAACTTTGAAATAATCTATATGGTATACCCCCCATTGGACCGTCTTCACTGAAACTTTCCCAAAAGACCAAATCTGTTCAGTGAAATATTATCAGCCCCCTTATAACCTATATATATATTGCCTTTTATGAGGGCCACCTTCTAGCAGACCACCATCTATTGAAACCTAAATTAAAATGTACAAGTTAAGGTCAACATAATGAGGGTATTGGGAAAATATCTCAACTTTTAGCAGACCGTGAATAGGGTCCAAGGGTTTGTTCATCAAGCTTTAGGTCATATGACAGGACAGTCCTGAGGTCAAATCAAACCAACCAGGCTGCCTGAACACATAGTAATATCTCAGTGTATCCATTTTAACCTTTTACCACCCTTAAAGTATATACATACACATCAAGAGAAGAAATAGCCTAGTGCAGTGATGCCCAACCTACGGCCCACAGCCAAATCTGGCCCGCAAAGCTGTCTCATGCGGCCCGCGCAGTGACCCGAGGCGGAGCTTGCTCTCAGTTTAAGAAGGGACACGCCTGGGCCGCTGTACTAAGCGATTTACTGGCCGTATACCACGATAATAACCACGGTATTTTGTGACTTCATAGAAGCGGTCAGGTGCGTCAGCCTGCCCCTGCATCCTACCAGTACAATTAGTGCCGGCAGCGGCCGCCCCCGGCTCCTCCTCGCTCCCATAATGAAGTTTCCACCCACCAACAGCGAGGCAGAGCAGCACAGGAGCGGGAAAAGTCTTCGTCTGTGAGTGAGTCCAAGAAGAAGGAAAAGGAGAGACGCGGCCTAAAAGGCAGCCCGACTGCATTCAGTTAAAGGTGTTTTGTCTGTGTATCAACATGTATGTCGGCCCTGTCTGACTCTGGCCTTCTCCTGCCTCCCTGCCTGTCTGCAAGCTGGACCGCACTACTGCACTACCCACTCCCCCATACATGAGCAACAAGATGGTGGCCACAAGACATTGTTATACTGAGGGGAGGGGGTGGGCCTTGTGGCTGCCCCCATACAGTATAATGTCTCCTTGGGGCCCTCATACATTAAAAAGTGTCCTTGTGGCCCCCATATAGTATAACGTCTCCTTGTGGCTGCCCCCATACAGTATAACGTTTCCTTGTGGCCCCCCCATACAGTATAACATCTCCTTGTGTCCCCCATAAAGTATAACGTCTTCTTGTGGCCCCCATACAGTATAACGTCTCCTTGTGGCTGCCCCATACTGTATAACGTCTCCTTGTGGCTGCCCCCATACAGTATAATGTCTCCTTGTGGCTGGCCCCATACAGTATAATGTTTCCTTGTGGCTGCCCCCATACAGTATAACGTCTCCTTGTGACTGGCCTCATACAGTATAATGTCTCCTTGTGACTGGCCTCATACAGTATAATGTCTCCTTGGGGCCCTCATACATTAAAAAGTGTCCTTGTGGCCCCCATATAGTATAACCTCTCCTTGTGGCTGCCCCCATACAGTATAACGTCTCCTTGTGGCCCCCCCATACAGTATAACATCTCCTTGTGGCCCCCATACAGTATAACGTCTCCTTGTGGCTGCCCCATACTGTATAACGTCTCCTTGTGGCTGCCCCCATACAGTATAACGTCTCCTTGTGGCAGCCCCATACAGTATAATGTCTCCTTGTGGCTGCCCCATACAGTATAACATCTCCTTGTGGCTGCCCCCATACAGTATAACGTCTCCTTGTGGCTGCCCCCATACAGTATAACGTCTCCTTGTGGCTGCCCCCATACAGTATAATGTCTCCTTGTGGCTGCCCCATACAGTATAACATCTCCTTGTGGCTGCCCCCATACAGTATAACGTCTCCTTGTGGCTGCCCCCATACAGTATAACGTCTCCTTGTGGCTGCCCCCATACAGTATAATGTCTCCTTGTGGCTGCCCCCATACAGTATAACGTCTCCTTGTGGCTGCCCCCATACAGTATAATGTCTCCTTGTGGCTGCCCCCATACAGTATAATGTCTCCTTGTGGCTGCCCCATACATATAACGTCTCCTTGTGGCTGCCCCATACAGTATAACGTCTCCTTGTGTCTGCCCCCATACAGTATAACGTCTCCTTGTGGCTGCCCCCATACAGTATAACGTCTCCTTGTGACTGGCCTCATACAGTATAATGTCTCCTTGTGACTGGCCTCATACAGTATAATGTCTCCTTGTGGCTGCCCCCATACAGTATAATGTCTCCTTTTGGCTGCCCCCATACAGTATAACGTGCAGAAATTATTTCTGGTTTATGATCTCTTTCTAATACTGTGTTATCTAAATTAATAGAAAGAATAATAAAGAATAATTTCCTTTTTGATGATTGCTTTTCTGTCTGGCAATGCTACTCGGTTCTGGCCCACAAAATTTATTCCATGGTTAGTGCGGCCCCCAGATAAAAAATGGTTGGGCACCACTGGCCTAGTGTGATACATCTTCAATTGGTAAGAATGGTGGGGTAGCAATCATGTGACCATCACTAGCATGGAGGGTCATTCACGTTGGGGCTCTGATCTGAGGTCTGCTTGGGGGCTCATTCACATTGGGGCTCTGATCTTAGGTTTACTTGGGGATCATTCACGTTGGGGGGTCTGAATGAAGTTTTTTTTTTTTTACATTGGGGTCTGATCTGTGGTAAGAATAGGAGTCTCATTAAGGCTGGGGTTCTAAGCTGAGGTCTGATTAACATTGAGAGTCTGAGCTGAGGTCTGAATAACATTGGGGGTCTGAGGTCTGAATAATATTGGGGGTCTAATTGGGGGTCTGAGCTGAGGTATGATGAAAAATATTTTTTCCTCCTTATTTTCCTTCTCTAAAACCTTGGTGCGTTTAATGGGCAGGTGTATCTTATAGGGTAAAACATATGGAACCTCAAAAACAGAACAATGGATTTCCTATCTGAAGACAGTATTTCCCACGGGTTTCTATGGACAGCTAGACTTTAGTTATTACCTGTAGTAGCACAGTGTAGTTGAGTAGGCAATGGTTATTCCTCTGATGCATATTCCACATTGCTAAACATTTACTTTTTATTCCATTTTTTTACAGACTGTCATCACTCACTGTCCTCATTGGTGCTTACACTCTAAATTCCAAATCAACCTACCAGTATGTTTTTGGAGTGTGGGAGGAAACATAAATTGACTATAGTTACAGATAAGCGCTGCCCTCAATGTACCATTTTGTACACTGTCTGAAGTACCATTGCTAAAACATTTTTGGTAAGTCCTCTTTCTATTATATTACTATTTTAGGCTGCTTCCATTCCTTTGTTAAATGCTTCAATAATCACAATCATATAGCAGTTCTAAACTTTGCTACTCAAACCTAACTCTTCTGTTCCTGTAAATGAAAACCGTATTCCCTCAGCTGAGGCTGTTGGCAGTGAACCAGACTTGGTTTTTACCATTTATGGTTCTAAAGTCCAGCCAGCGTTTTTCATTTTTTTGCAATAACTGCTTCATTTTATTTTATACTCCTTTTGTTAGTAGATAAGTAATGAACGAATGCTGAATATAGAAATCTCATCTCAATTACTACATCATGTACTGTTTTCAGAACTAGTCTGCATATCGAGTATATACTTTGTCCATGAATATATTTAGTTCAGTGATACGAGTGAGACAATATGTAAACTATCATTAATAAGCAAAAAAAAAAAAAAAACAACGTCTGTTACGGTATTAATAATCTTCAAGTTAAAGCACACCTGAATTTTCAAAAAAGTCTGCATAATAGCTGTGCTTCTTACAATCATAACTGGAAGGAACAGGTCTTTTTTTGGGCTTCCTCCCTTCTGTGGCATCTGCCAGTACTGTACTGTGTTGACGTCCTTTCCCTTATTTCCAACTATGTTTGTTTTCAGCTCCGGAGCTCACAGAAGAGATAAGGATGGGGAGATCACACTTAGGCCTCATGCACACGACTGTATGTATTTTGCGGTCCGTAAAAAAACGAACCCGCAAAATAATACAGATGACATCCGTGTACATTCCGTATTTTGCAGAACAGAACAGCTGGCCCCTAATAGAACAGTACTATCCTTGTCCGTAATGCAAACAATAATAGGACAAGTTCTATTTTTTTGCGGAGCGGAAATACGGACATACGGAAACTGAATGCACACAGAGTAGCTTCCGTTTTTTTGCGGACCCATTGAAATGAATGGTTCTGCATACGGTCCGCAAAAAAACGGAACGGACACGGAAAAAAATACGTTTGTGTGCATAAGCCCTTACAGAAAGGCAGGAGGCTCCTGTGATGTTCAGAAGCAGTGTAGAAGCAGTTCTCTTATCATGCTGAGAATCTCAGCTAGCTCTGACACGCCCCCACTTCCTCTCTGCCATCTTCTGTGTCTCTATTACTAGGGATATATACTAACAACAGGCAGTGAACAGCAAATTAGGTGGAAGTGAGACCCCTAGTGGCCATGACTTTACAGATTTTTTCAGATGGATGCAGGCAGTATTTTTAAATGAAGTTATTTAGATGTTTTCTATTTCCACCATTCTCTATTGAATGAAATTAAATTGTGTGAAAGTACAGTGACTTTTTAAATTATGTAATTCCTACTGTAGGTACCTTCTTTTGGATTCTCCAGAGGATAGCAATAGCAAGATTATATACTTCACAGTAGTGAATTGCCATTTTAAAATTTCAGAATTCTAGGATATGACGCATTGTTGTGTAACTGATTGATGTAAATGGATGGATTCTACGAACAGCATTACCTTTCACACTTTATGAATAAAAATGAATAATACCAATCATCGAACATAGCGTCACCAAAGTAAATAATTC
Organism: Rhinella marina; assembly: GCA_900303285.1. Lineage (NCBI taxonomy): Eukaryota > Metazoa > Chordata > Amphibia > Anura > Bufonidae > Rhinella > Rhinella marina. The sequence goes on along the minus strand of ONZH01027945.1, from coordinate 108,969 downwards.
TTCCTGTTACAGTTTTAGACAGTGTAAGGGGCTGATGCTGGATGATAAATTTGACATTAGACTATTTAGTCTAAATGTACACCACCTATTAGATGGCTGCAAATTAGATTTTGCTGCATATTGTCTCATTATAAGCAATGCCTCCTTTCCAGTAGGCCAAACCATTTCCCACTAAGCCATATCTCTCATCAGGCAACTCAAAAAAATTGTCTAAAACACTAATAAATGTGATGCAAAGCATGTACAGCATTTTCTGGTGCAAACAGAGTTCTGGCATATATTTATAGATTAGTAAATCTCCTCTACTACATATAGTAATAAAGCTTAAAGGAAAGGGGGTGGGCGGACACATTCCAGTCAGAGCGGAGAGGAGGCGGGCTTGGGCACTAACAGGAGGCGTGCCTGGGCTCCTTCATACAAACATAACGCCCCTCTGGGCTCCTTACTTGGCTAATTTACATATCAAACAAACTGATTTTTCAGAAGATCAAACACCCCAATCTTTCTAACAAAGGTACCCTTGGGAGTAAATGTGCTGTTAGGCAATTGCTTTACTTAAATTGCCATGATGTAGGTGACAGATTTCCTTTAAGTGTGACACTCATACCTATTAAATCTAATTTCTCAAAGGTAATACTCTGAAATAAACAAAAATATTTTTGACATAGCAAGAAAACATTGGCACTGGAAAAGTGCTGGTACAGTACTACGTATTGTTTTATGACAGAAAATGTACCCTGAATATTGAATACCAAAATAGGTGGAGACCTGAAGGCCTAGTACATTGGATGGTGTGAAGGTGTTAGGTCGGCAATACATTCTTGGGTTACTGAACAAGTTTTTAAATGTCAGCTGCTCAGGCTGTTCCTCCAGGGATTGAAGAGAAATACCTAAGCTAAAAAATAAAAAAACAGCAAAAAAACCCTCCGACCATCTGTTAGAGCCATTAGTGACTGACTGGCTGGAGTTCAGAAACAGAAAAGAAATGTAGTCTACTAGGATGCTAGATAGCAAGGGATTTACTGGAAGTAATAATGGTGATTAGACTAATTGGACTAGACATGAAGTTGAAGGATGCAAATTCCTTCTGATGAAGCAATATAATGAAACATTAGCAAAAAAATGGTATTACAATACAATGCGTTCCAGATGCTGGTGCTTAATTATTTCTATACATAGGTCCTAGCATGACATTTTTATTTACTGACAACCAAAGCGATGCCAAGAGAAGAGACTGGAACTGCACATAATGGGGTTTGTGATCACCAGATTTTATACCTATATCAGAGTCACAGTTTCATATTCACTAGAAAGAAATAGCAGAGATCTAGTTACACAGCATATACAGTCATGTAACCTAATATTCCTGCTCCAACACAAACACTGGTCCATTTTTTCCAGAAATATTTCTTCTTCATCCACACATCTTTTTGTATTAATGATTTTCATATACTGGCATTGCATAGCCACCAGCTGTCCCTAATTTCCACAAAAATAACAAAAAGAAAAAAGTCGTTGCTGGAAATATTTGATCTGTGAAATACCTCTGTTTCCTCAGCATTGGCTAGCTGCACAGAAATATTCCTCTTACTTTTAGCCATTGGTTTATGTTGCTTTAAAGGGACATTCCAGCAATTTAGGAATCACTGAAAAAGAAAAAATCTTCACACTTGGTGCGCTTCCCATAGATCCAGTCATTCCAATTAAAATGCCAATAAAGCTGATTTTAAAAATACACGTCTTTTATTGACACTCATAAAAACACGATTACATTAAGCCCCAAAGCTGAGCATTTCAGGGTTTAACCCTTTCCTCTGGTCAAAAAAGGACATAAGTATAAACTTGTCCTCAAAGGTATATAAACGCAAACTAAGGTAAAGACTGCCCACATGGGTTCAAGGTCACCAGAAATAAAACAAGATGCAAGATAATTAATTATAAGATACAAATACATACTATATAGAGATTGTTAATTAGAACATGTAAGAGAAATGCAACAGTGCAGACCAAAATTTTCCATGAATACTATTACATGGTACTAGACAGTACTTCCAGGTCAAGTCAGTCCAGGAACATAAACATATGGCACCACCCTTTGTTAAACAGACAGCTCATCTGCAAATAGAATATTTCTAGTCTATATTAAAAAGATGAGGCCCATAGAATAAAAAAAAAAAACAACTCCAGACTTCCGATCACTAGTTTCCGACTGGCAGCACGATAGGTGGCCTGGTTGACTGGAGACAAATCCTCCGATGCAGGCACTGTGAGAAGATGTGTGAGTGAGGACTCAACAAAAGACGTATCACACATGAGCCACCTGAGTACAATGCTCAAGATTAGACAGCGTATACGCCAGTCAAATCAGGAGCCGTAAGGTGCCAGAGCTCAAGATTGACAGTATGAACCTATCCATATAGGTATATATCTATATATATATACATATATACACACACACAGACAAAGGTGAAGGGAACAAAAAATGTATGTAAAATAAACTCCTGTGACTAAATAAAAACCTGTGACTAAAAGAAACAAAAAAAAAACATAGTGTTGTCTGCAAGCCAAAAAAATGTAGTGTGGCAGAATTTCTATAAGAATATGCAATTTTAATAACTGGAGGTTGCTCAAGAGGAACAGTCTGCATAAAACAAGGTGATCACCATCTCTGTGCTTAGGTTTCAGCAGTGTAATATGGTAACCCAACCTTACATGTATATATAGTACTGTATCCTCTACACAGCGCAGTGATGTTAGAGTAGGAAAAATAAACATAATAATTTGGACAGTACAGATTTAATAAACACAGTGATTTCACCAGGACAATTAATGTAGTCACAACTAAAGTGTGATAAACATGGTGATAAAGAAAAATGCACACAGTAATGCCAGTAACAATGGAAACCACCATTGCAGCCTTCCTCATTTATTCACACAGTTGTAAGTAACGACTTCCTCAAGAAGAAGTCAGTTTGGTATCAAGGTGTAATTTAGAGAAGGTTGGAATTCTTTAAATTATTCAGGTTAGAGAAGTTTTCCAAGACAACTTCATGATAACCTGTCCTTAAGGTAGATCATTAATATCCGGTCATCGGAGGTCCAACTTCTGGTACCATCCCAATCAGTCATTCTGGTGCCAGAACCAGACACCAGAACTACACAGCTCCGTACACTATGTAGTGTCTGTACCTTTGTACTGCAGCTGATCAGTGGGGCGTGCCAGGAGTCAGACCCCGCTGATCTGATATTAATGAACTATCCTAAGAATAGGTAATCTATATCCCCTAAATCCCCTTTAACTATTTGAATAACAAAAAGTTTGAAATGACAATTTCGATAATCAAATTATAATGGAAAATATATTGTTATGACAAACATATTGTTTTAGACATATACGCCCTACAGTATTATCACTTTATAGTTGTGGGGCCCATGTTGTGAATAAAAGATGAGCTGAGCTACAATACCTGAACAACCCACTGATGGGAGTGGAACTGATTTTTTTTACTAGTATTTCAATATAAGAACTATCATAGGGACTTGTGTCACACTATTAGCTATCTCGTGACACACTTTAGTTAAGATCAGTTCTGCAATGACTTGAGTCAGATGATCTACCTTTACAGCAGACTCTGCACTCCTAACACCCTGTTTAGTAAATTATTATTCAAGCTACTTGGCTTTCTCGCTTCTGATGCATTTTCCTAGAACACTCCTTGGTGTGAGACAACAATTTCATTCTAGCTTAAGTTTCAAATTGTTGGATGAGAGTCGCACTCAAGAGGTCTTCCAACAAAGAGATGGATTTGTGATTGCATCCCTCTTGGATAGGATCATGCAAGGCCTATCCTAAATGTTTGTTAGTATCAATTTCATCATTTTTTTAAATGATTTTTTTGGACTGTGCGCACATAATTGCGACTACAGGGATGTCTCAGTGAAAGTATAACTTCTACACTATGAAATTAATGAAGTGCTTGAGATCAGATTTCTTTGTAGGCTTCAGATGGGTGTATGTTTTCCTACTGTTACTCCTTGGATGACAAATCACACCTGTGACTACAAATAGCTGAACAAAAGAAAGATCTGCCTTCCAGGTAATCCTTCTATCCCAGTGCCAGTCATTTTCATTATTTTCAGTCCAAATTCTTTTCTGAGGATCTTGCTTTATTATTTTACAGTTAATATTTCTCACTAAGTGGAAAATTTGATGAGTCATGCATTATCTGTAAAGGCCATTAATGGGTCGTCCAGGGAGATAAAACGTTTTAGAAAAGGAGCAGAATGGGTTAAAAAAAAATAAAAGATGCATTACTCGCTTCACCATTTTCCCTCTACTGACGTTCTGATGCCTCCTAGGTCTCCTGGTCTAATCTTGACAAACAGGAAATAGTAGGAAATATCCGTTCACAGCCAATCACTGGCTGACTCGCAGCAGTGCTTGGTGAGATGAGTAATGCTTACTATTTTACCCCATTCTTCCCCTTTTCTATGCAAAAAATAAAAGCACTGCCATGATATAAAGGAATATTTTAGATTGTGAGTGCCCAAAAAATCCATAGGCAAGAATATTGATATATAGTCATATATATATAAAAATATCTTAAAGGGAACCTGTCATCTCCGAAACACCCCCTGAACTAGAGTAAGCGGTGTATAGTGTAAATGATGCTGAATCCGAATATGTAATTTTTATCTTCATACTCACTTCCATTCTCACTCTGTGCTCCCACAAACCTGCAGTAAAATGCACTCACTGGACTCCAGTGCTCACTCACATAATGGAGAGGACTCAAAGAAGAGTCCTCTCAGTGCATTTTACTGCAGGTTTGTGGGAGCACAGCGTCGGAATGGAAGTGAGTATGAAGATAAAACTTACATATTCGGATTCAGCATCATTTACACTATACACCGCTTACTCTAGTTCAGGGGGTGTTTCGGAGATGACAGGTTCCCTTTAAGTAATACTTCACCGTCAACTTGCACCCGCACATATCCTTTTAATTGGGCCTAGCACACCATTACTGTCGTTGGTTTTGTTTTTTGTTCATACATACAGTGAAACCTCCCCTAAAGACCACCTCTTTATCCAGACCAGACTTCCTGTAATAGATTTTCAGTATCATTAAATACTTCATATACTACGCATTTTCTTTGAAAAGACCACCATTTCGAATGCAATTCTGGGTGGCTTTCTTAAAGAGGTTTCACTTTACAAGTTAGTACTAGTGGATAATGCTAATTACCTAATTTCATTCTAATAATATTCCTTTTTTATATGTGGTTCATGTGATGTCACCTGATACTGTGGAGACAAAGTACACCACTCACACTATAATTAAAACTGGCCTAGGAGGGACCTGCTTAAAGAAAACGTAACATCAGAAAATGACCTATTGTTTAAATCCCATTTTTATATTTAACATATTTTAAATTTTTCATGTCACTATCTACATTTAAACAAAACCATAAAATCTTACCGTTTTTTCGCACTGGCCAATAACCCTAATAATAGGCGCCACTTCTTGGTCTGTACAGATCACTTCAGTTATCTGCTTATCTATACACAGAGGTGATATCATTACAGACAGGATTCAAATAACAGATAAGGCTACTTTCACACTAGCGTTTTGGAATTCCGGTATTGAGTTCCGTCATAGGGGCTCAATACCGGAATAAAACGCTTCAGTTTTGTCCCCATTCATTGTCAATGGGGACAAAACTGAACTGAAGACAACGGAATGCTCCTGAAAGCATTCTGTTCAGTCTTCAGACCGGAGAGCAAACCGCAACATGTTGCAGTTTGCTCTCAGTACTGTTTATCCGCACCAAGACGGATCCGGAATGACCCCCAATGGAAGTCAATGGGGACGGATCCGTTTGGTGTGGACACACTTGTAAACGGATCCGCCCTCCATTGACTTTCAATAGAGGTTATTCCAGATCAGTTTAAAAGATGCTAAAGATAATACAACCGGATCCGGAATTACGGCTCCACAAGGTTGTATTATTCAATACGGCTAGTGTGAAAGTAGCCTAAGGCTACTTTCACACTGGCGGCAGGCCTGATCCGGCAGGTGAAGGGTGCTGCCGGATCAGGCCTGCCGCAGTGACATGTGTGGAGCCGGAACCGCGCTCCGGCCCCACACATGTCACACAGTACATACATATACATACACATAAACATACACACACATATAGACATACAAACACACATACATACTTACATGCTCCCCGGCAGGTCTTCGGAGCGTCAGGACGGCTCACACAGGTCACGATTCCCCACAGCGCCCTCTGCTGGGCGCCTGGTGGAATCGTCATCTGACGATTCCACAGGCGCCCAGCAGAGGGCGCTGTGGGGAATCGTGACCTGTGTGAGCCGTCCTGACGCTCCGAAGACCTGCCGGGGAGCATGTAAGTATGTATGTGTGTTTGTATGTCTTTATGTGTGTGTATGTTTATGTCTGTATGTGTCTATGTGTACCCGGATCCGTAATGGACTCCATTGAAAGTCAATGGAGGACGGATCCGGTTACCATTATGGTCACACCAGACGGATCCACCCCCATTGACTTGCATTGGGGGTCATTCCGGATCCGTCTTGGTGCGGATGCCTGGACCGGAGAGCAAACCGCAGCATGCTGCGGTTTGTTCTCCGGTCTGAAGACGGAACGGAATGCTTTCAGGAGCATTCCGTTGTCTTCAGTTCAGTTTTGTCCCCATTGACCATGAATGGGGACAAAACTGAAGCGTTTTATTCCGGTATTGAGCCCCTATGACGGAACTCAATACCGGAATTTTAAAACGCTAGTAGCCTAAGGCTACTTTCACACTTGCGTTGTTGTTTTCCGGTATTGAGATCAGGCAGAGGATCTCAATACCGGAAAAAAAAACTGATCAGTTTTGTCCCCATGCATTCTGAATGGAAAGAGATCCGTTCAGGATGCATCAGGATGTCTTCAGTTCAGGCAGCTTTCAGTTTTGTGACCGCAGCAAGCTGTAATTTTGTGTCCAGTCATAAAAACTGAAAGAAACTGATCAGGTACTGAAACCAATGCAAGTCAATGGTGACGGATCAGTTTTTTTAGGAGACTAAAAAAACGGATCCGTCACCCATTGACTTTCAATGTATTTAGTGCCTGATCAGTTTTCTTCAGTTTTGATTTCACACAACTGCATCCCAACTGAACTGATGCATCCTGATGTGCAAAATCAAAACGGATCAGTTTAATTCAGGTATAGAGATCCTCCGCCGGATCTCAGTACCTGAATTAACAACGCAAGTGTGAAAGTAGCCTAAAGGCCCTTTTAGACGGGCCGATGTGTCTCCCTGCCCGAGCGCCGATCAGCGATATCGGCGCTCGGGCAGGGAGCCTTTACACGGCCCGATGAATCGAGCGCCGGGCCGCACGAGTGATCGCTGTATCGCCGGGAAGCTCCATACTGTCAGGCGCACATCGCCTGTTAAGACAGGATCCACCATTTACAATAGGTGATTGTCAGAGCTTATCTATTCTTTCCTTTTACAATGACCTCTGCACAGGTCACAGAGCATGTCACAGAAGTCAGGGAGGTCCCCTCCAGTCCATTTTGTCTATGGAACATGGGGTTGCCGTAAAACATTTTTTTAATGCTTTGTACATACAGTTAAGAACAGCTCAGGGAAGATGGTCGTCCCCATAATCATGTTCAGGAAACAGAATGAAAAATTCTGTAATGACGAAATAAAAAGAGATTACAAAAAAGGATATGTGCTACTATCTGATTTTAACTGGCAGAAAAAAAACTTTTGGTGACACATTTCCTTTAAGAAATACAAATTTTCCTATGACTAAGGCTTCATTCACACAACCGTATGTGTTTTGCGGTCCGCAAAAAAACGGAACGGACACGGAAACAAAATACGGTCATGTGAATGAAGCCTTAGGAAGAGCATACATCAATAAGATGTGCATTAACCGTGATTAAAAAGTGATTACCTGGGTCTTAATTGTAACTAAGGTTCTATAGAGAGAAGCAGAAAAAGGGATAGAACAGGAGGGGAGGGTAAACTAGACAGGGAAACCTGTACAATAAGGTAATCAGAGATCCTACATGCTACTCCAAACCTACATTAAGCCTCATGCACAAGAACATAGTTTTGGTGTGTGTTGAATCCGCAGTTTTTGCAGATCACATGTGGCACATCTGTGTGGTGTCTGCATCCATGTGGCCATTACTCAAATTATAGAACATATCCTATTCTTGTCTGTTTTGTGAACAAGAATAGCCATTTCTACTGACAGTTGGTGGACCACAAAATCAATAAAGGTCATGTGCATGGGGCCTTAGAAAAAGAGTAAAGAAAAGGAAAAGTCAAATATAAAAAAGTAATCAGTTCTGTCTAAGGGTAGCGGTAAGTCAGTAAAAAGTTATTCTGTTCCTCAAGACAAGCTCATGGTCCATAGTCTTATGGTACTAACATCATGCCAGCTCATGTTTGTGAGACTGCCCATTTATTCAGCTCACTCACTAATTAAAAAGCCTATATGGATAGTAGAAGGAATGCTTTGTTGTACAATTCCCAATATAATATTTTACATTGGTTTTAAAGGTGAACATTCATTTTAGATGGACGTGATTTCCATAGGCTTTTTTTAAATGTCTAAGATCCAAACGTGAAAGTAGAGTATAATGTACTAAGACTGTGCTAGTATAATGCATACCGTTCAGGAACACTACACATTTTACTGTATGGCATTTCTATGTAATTGATCTATGGATCAGCTTTATATTAGATGGATATAACAATGGATAGTCTGTTATAGCACGTCAGTTCTCATAAAGTATTCTGTTAGTTGGGTTTCCCTGGCTGGCATATCAGGTATGCATATGAAATATGCTAGGCTGGAATTAATCTAAGGAGGTTATGGACACTTTCATTTCAGATCAGCTTGATTCACAAACAGCTGAAATCAACCCGCCAGGACTGATGAAAGCCCCAAGTGCCAATCTCATACCTTATTTACTGTGCCTTATAAATCAACAGAGGTATGGTAAATGGTATTTATGACCAACTGGTCCCCAGCTATGAGGAACCCCTTCTATAACCCTCTGCAAACATGAATGGCTCTCGATTTATGGCAGAAGACTATGAATATGACCTGATAAGCACCAAGGAGCTGACACATTTATTTCTTTTGGCTCCGTGTAATAATTCTCTCAAATTATTTACATAGCATAATTTCACTGGGAGCCCGTCTCTGAAGAACCTCAGCCACATAAATTACTTCCGGATGCATTACAATGTTCTTATGTGGCTGAATCACTCCTCTGGAGCAAAAGATGTCCCGTAAAATGAAAGTCCTGGATCAAGGATTGGCATGTCCCTACAGGCAACAAAATGCCACTTTGTATTTTCATAATAATGTGCGTGAAATCTGGAAAATCTCAAACTTTGCAGATTGTAATGAAATTAACACCATGGAAAATACAAGCCAGTGACATTGTCAAAGGGATATATATTGGAATTTAGCCTTAGTAAGAGCTGGGACCCCGACCAAAGACCTCTTCGAAGGAATACTTGATGCAAAACTAATATACCATGTTATGTCTTGTGCCTAAAGAGACGGTGCTTGACACAAGGATTTTGTCTTTCACAACCTCCTCCGGCCCCTGCGCTGCATTATGCATAACACATGAGGGTTTCTGAAGTCTGCTTTATTTCATTCGCTGTTAAAGAGGTTTCCCCACCATTATATCTTATGCATTACATAGATCAAATGTGCCATTTACATGCTATTAATATGAGCTTTACTTACACAGTATGACACCACCAGGTGTTCAAAGTGGACAGCAATGTGAATGTCCACCTAATATGCTGAACGCTGGTCTACACACATGCTCATTCTCTAATGATCCTAGATTCCCTGCAGAGCAGCCTACAGACATAACTTTTCTGCCATGCTTGTCAAGGAGTGCAGTAGCATCACATCACAGTATAGTTAGGAAGACTCCTTCTGCAGGGGAAATATACTCCTTCTGAGTATTTTGATCATATCCTTTTTATACATGTCCTACTCCATGCTGTATAGGAGGGGTGATGTGCATCTCTGTAATGAGGAGGGGTGTGGTCTAATGACATCAACACCCTATATAAGGTGTGCTTAATTATTAGGCAACTTCCTTTCCTTTGGCAAAATGGGTCAGAAGAGAGATTTGACAGACTCTGAAAAGTCAAAAATTGTGACATGTCTTGCAGAGGGATGCAGCAGTCTTGAAATTGCCAAACTTTTGAAGCGTGATCACCGAACAATCAAATGTTTCATGGCAAATAGCCAACAGGGTCGCAAGAAGCGTGTTGAAAAAAAAGGCGCAAAATGACTGCCTATGAATTGAGAAAAATCAAGCGTGAAGCTGCCAAGATGTCATTTGCCACCAGTTTTGCCATATTTCAGAGCTGCAACGTTACTGGAGTATCAAAAAGCACAAGGTGTGCAATACTCAGGGACATGGCCAAGGTAAGGAAGGCTGAAAAATGACCACCTTTGAACAAGAAACATAAGATAAAACGTCAAGACTGGGCCAAGAAATATCTTAAGACTGATTTTTCTAAGGTTTTATGGACTGATGAAATGAGAGTGACTCTTGATGTGCCAGATAGATGGGCCCGAGGCTGGATCAGTAAAGGGCAGAGAGCTCCACTCGAACTCCAGCCAGCAAGGTGGAGGTGGGGTACTGGTATGGGCTGGTATCATCAAAGATGAACTTGTGGAACCTTTTCGGTTTGAGGATGGAGTGAAGCTCAACTCCCAGACCTACTGCCAGTTTCTGGAAGACACCTTTCAAGCAGTGGTACAGGTAGAAGTCAGTATCGTTCAAGAAAAACATGATTTTCATGCAGGACAATGCTCCATCACATGCATCTAAATACTCCACAGCGTGGCTGGCCAGTAAAGGTCTAAAAGAAGAAAAAATAATGACATGGCCCCCTTGTTCACCTGCTCTGAACCCCATAGAGAACCTGTGGTCCCTCATAAAATGTGAGATCTACAGGGAGGGAAAACAGTTACACCTCTCGGAACAGTGTCTGGGAGGCTGTGGTGGCTGCTGCACGCAATGTTGATCGTAAAAAGATCAAGCAACTGACAGAATCTATGGATGGAAGGCTTTTGAGTGTCATTGTAAAGAAAGGTGGCTATATTGGTCACTGATTTTTTTTTCTTTTGGTTTTTGAATGTTAGAAATGTTTATTTCTAAATTTTGTGTTGTTATATTGGTTTACCTGGTGAAAATAAACAAGTGAGATGGGTATACATTTGGTTTTTATTAAGTTGCCTAATAACTCTGCACAGTAATAGTTACCTGCACAAACAGATATCCTCCTAAGATAGCCAAATCTAAAAAAAACCACTCCAACTTCCAAAAATATTAAGCTTTGATATTTATGAGTCTTTTGGGTTTATTGAGAATATAGTTGTTGTTCAATAATAAAAAGAATCCTCTCAAATACAACTTGCCTAATAATTCTGCACACAGTGTATATCCAGTTGCCAGAGGGGAAGGAGACTGATTCAGTCCAGGGCCTGTGCCCAGCAGTGCATGAAAGCAGCAAAGGGGGAAACATGGAAGCAAAACGGAAAAAAAAAATCAAATCCCAACGGCTTTCTGGATATTTGATATGAAAACAATTGATAGGAAACCCCCTTGACATTTAAGGCAAGCTTTTCTGTTCCTATTCACTGCAGTAACTGGAAGTCTAGACATAATTATATCTAGTGTTGAGCAAATCGAAGTCAATCTAAGTGACTTCGATCCAAATTTCCGGAAAAATTCACAGCGAAGTCGAACTTCCTCGCGCTTTGTGGCAATCAATTTTCCCTGAAATGGCAGTAAAAACGAACAAAAAAAACATACTCACCTGATCCATTTAAGCGTGAAGAGGCCGTCACGGGCATTTTGATTGAAGATACCGTGCAAAATCTTGTGCATGGTACCGTATGACGTCACCACATTGGCCACCCTGTGAGATTCAGCCTCTATGCATCAAATGGATAAGGTATTTATTTTTTATTTTTACCCTGATTAACCCCTGAAAAGCCTAAATGATAGCCTCAGATTCCGCAATCAGCGATGAACTCGCCATCTGAGGGGTTCAATGACTGGGGGCAGCACAGTCACCATTCTCCGTAATCCCTGCCCCGTACATACAAAGAAATGCACTTCATCACAAAGCGAATTTCTTTGTGAAATTTGCCAAAGCAGTCAAATTGAATTTTCCATAACTTCGCTAATGTCTAATTATGTCCCATCCTGAAAACCCCCAGAAATAAACATTTCTATAATAATAAGAGGAAATAATTCTATAATGTAAATTTCATGTAGTAGATGTGATATCATGAACTTGTTTTATTTGCTCCACTATTTTATAAGATAACTGCAATCTCTCAGAACCTCTAAAATAGAATGATCAAGCAGCTGCACTCCCAAAGAAGCACTGTGTAGATAAGCAAAGAGTGTGGGATTTCCTGTGGACCACCGCCCTAATGAGAAATATTGGCCAGCGCCGCAGAGGAACCAGACAAATTAGAAAATGCCAAATTTTGGGTTCTCTTGTCTATGAGCTCCTTGCTGTTCTCTTGCACATTTAGTGCAATTAGATTTACACAAAGGGCAAATTACAAAGTTGTATAAAATATAAGGAGTGGACAATATAAAACCTCGTATTAGTTCCACCAGACGTGTCCTAAATGAGGTTCTGCTAATTAATCATTCATTCTGAATTAATCACATAAAATACCTACTTAACCCAAGACATCCATGATACTTACTTGGTGGTGCTGAAAAACAAAATCACACTATATTCTTCTATCAAGTCTATCTTTAATTTACTTAATGGTCCTCAACAAGAACAGGGCGGATAAGAGCATTAAGAATAGTAAACTTGAGATTACAACTAGTGTAGTCAAGAGGTCAAGTACAGCACTAGACCATCTGGCTCCCTTTGGTTAAGTAAAGGGAGATTAATTAGAACATATTTAGGCTACTGCCCAAGTGAACTTCTACTTCTCATTTGTAACTATCAAGGTTCTAGAAAATCTACAACTTGTAGTTGGTAGGTAAAATGGTATTTCGCAACACTGAAAACAAAATATTTTCTGGATTGTATTAATCAATGTGTGTTTGATAATCCAAAGCCATGATATGGTTAGCTGTATAAAGCTGGCCATAGACATCTGATGAAGCACATCCATATCAGCCAATCATCTAATGTCCATGGGGACCTCCTGACTCTCCCCGATGGCAGATGTTGATGAAAGAAGGATCAGGCAGTTAGATTTAAACATGCCCAATCTTTTTGTTCTTGGTGAGATAAGCCACCACCAGAGGTGTCTAGCGGTGGTTTTCTCCCCACTCAGAACAGACGCATGCTCGTCCAATCCAAGTGTGAATGTGTACTTGGAGTGTAAGAGAATGACTGTTCAGACAACAGCTATCTACAGTAAAATGTATTGCCCCTTTCAGTCTTCTATTTATGTTCACTTCATTTTGTGAAGCATCAAGTGTTTATAGTCTAGATGGCTCAGATTAACTGGTGCTCCACCAAGTGAGGGGTTACATTTTTAAATGCTTAAGGGCTCATGCGGATCGGATGTGGACCCATTCATTTCAATTGGGCTGCAAAAGATGTGGACAGCACACCGTGTGCTGTCCACATCCATATTCCATACCACAAAAAAGATAGAACATGTCCTATTCTTGTCTGTTTTGCCGGATAGGACATTTCTAGAGGAGTTTGAAAAAAATGGTGGCATGATTGCGGCCGGGATCTGTGTTTTGTGGACCACAAAACAGATACAGTCATGTTCATGAGCCCTAATAGAGCACATTCACAAAGACGCACAACTTCCTGGTCTACAATTGTGTTACAAATCTGCACCGTTTTTCACTCTAGGGCAGAATTAGAAGGTCACAACCTAGAACGCTGTCCTTATATGTGTATTGTATCTCTTCATATGTGTATCTCTGCTCACAACTTGTAATTGACTTCTATCAGAGGTATACGTCAGGAGGATGTATACTATGATTTGTGTTGCAGGTAGAGCTGGGTGATTATGACGAAAATGAAAATTGTGATTAATTGATCGTGATTTCGATTATAGAATGATTATTTGGGTGTGTGGCTTAGTGGGTGACACAGGGAGTGGCTTAGCATGGGGTGTTATATGACACTAATAGTTTGATCATATTTTGAGTTCTGCGTTTTTTTGTTTGTTTGGGGATACTCCGATGTACTTGATGTACATATGCTATGCTAACATATGATATTTTTTTGTAATTAAATCGTACATATTTTAAAGATGTTCTCTTGTTCTCTCCCATGTTACCCATTATATGCCACCAGTTTAGTGCCCCTTACTACCTCTCAGGGTATATACAGGTGTGCAGAGCAATATAGAGGCTCTCTTTATTACTGTGCACTCCAGTATATACCCCTCTATATTGCTGAGTACTCCTGTATATACTATACCACTCTATATAGCTGTATACCCGTGTACTCTTGTATATACAACTCTATTAGAGGTGTCCTGATTTCCACTGTAAATGTATGGCGCAAGTTGGTGAAGGGGTTAAGATTAAGGGGAAGCCAGTAGAGAGCTATCTCATGTGTTTGACTAGCATTAGACTTTATAGTCTGTTCCAGTGCTTTCTAGGTCCCCACCAGTCTCATCTTCCTGGTCCCTGTGGAAACTGCTCAGCAATCAGTAGGTGAGGTAGTTGACAGTTGCGGGCAGTGAATGGCCACAGCAGTGACTCGTCATATTTCCTATATCAAGAGGGACAAGGAGATACAACTTGGTGTTGGGGACAAGGAACGGGTCAGAATGGGAGTGGGATGGTGAGTGAAGCCTATATTACATTGGCTGATTTTCCGGCCTATAATCGCTAACAAGTGTTCGCATGAACGCTCGATAGCGATCATCTTGCAGTGTAATACTGCTGCCGATTGCCAGATGAACGAGCAAATGCTTTAAGCATGCTTAAAACTCAGCGCTTGCCAGCGGCGGATCATGCTGCCTAATAGTGATCTGCCGCCGGCAAACCACTAGACAGCATGGGGACAAGCGATTGCTGCTACCCATGCTGCGGAGGAGATTGCTGCATGTAATAGCAGCAGTCTCCTCTGCTAGCTAGCAAGCAATTGCCGGGATGGAACACTTCCCTTTCGACAATCGCCTGCCACATCAGCCTGTCCAACACAGGCTTTACACTATTATTTTACATCATTCTGAGATTATAAAAATAAATACAGAAATATTGATGGGCTGGACCATTCCTTTAAATAAAATAGAATAAAAAAAAATAAAGAAAAAAATCTTTTGGTGCACATACGGTAATTCTAATTCTAATCTGTTTGCAAAACTACTTGCGCCGCGCTATGCGTGCACACTCATGCAAAAGTTAAGAAAACATCAATAAATCCTCCCCAGTCCTTGTAATTCAATTTCAGTTACACTATACCCAGAATAAACATCCTTTATCTGGTGCTGCATACGTAATATCCAGTTTTGTCTTGCTATCATCTTCTGGTACTGATTTAGAAAATCTTCATGGCGTAAGTGTACTGGAAATTTATCCTCTACTCTAGACAAGAAAAATAATATAGTGCGGCCGCATTCATATATGTGTCTTGGGAGGGGATTAATTCCATTTTGATTTCCTTCCCTTGTGTTTGCTTTAAAGCTTTTAGTCTGTTGTTAAAGCTGGACGGTGTGCAGAATGTAACATGATGTCTGTCAACTCAGTTACAATTGGTTAAACAGGCCACAACTTCAAATAAAATCGCAAAGAAAGATCTGACAGGATTTTTTTTCAGCTGGCACATATACACTGTAATGTGTGTAAAAAAATATACACTTGTCTGCTTAGCTGAGGGCTCTTTAAAAAAAAAACTTGAATTTTTAGGTAAGTGATGAATAAAAGTTCTGCATTTTATTTTTACAAAAATCTGATTAATAATGCAGGCACACATGTAGAATGCGACAGAAGCAATACTAATGGGATACTTAGCTCAAAGGCAAATTTAGGTAGAACTTAAACCCTTATATTGAACCCATAATCACATTCCTTCATGAGCTGTCTAAAAGCATGCATAGTCTGGGCACGCCTAGATTCATCATTGTTTTTACATGTTGACAAAGTGAACCGTAAAAACCTACTTTCGGCAAATTATTTTGTATGCACATCTCTTTTTGTCAGTTTTCTTTTTTTGCCCATATTGAATTTTATTGATCCCAAACCATTATTGTGCATTGATAGACTAAGTGTGGATGGACTAAATGTAGGGAGTGTTGGACTGCTATCAATGTAATGTTTATCACATATTCCACAAATGGGTGAGAAAGATTAATGGCTGGAATACCCCTTAAAAAACAACATGACAGACCACTTCACCTAAGAGATATACTGGTGGGTTAAATTATATCCACTAAGTAGACCCGCAAAATGCCAAAAAGTGAGCTGAAACGCCAGCACTTCCTTTTTCTATGGAGTGATGTAGTGTATCACATGATACCTTTTAGCCAGTCAGCAGGTATGAAAATGATCATGTGACACACATTCTGAAATTTCTCATAAATCAACCCTTTCCAGTTCTCTCCAATATTAAATCAAAACCCACAAATGTGTATGATATGCCCAGTGGCTGCTGACATGGATATTGATATGGGTCTCCCCATTGTAATAGAAGCCTACTTACCTTATCGAAGTGACAAAGTTGCAGATGGAGGAACAGGTCTCCCCAAAAACACAAACCACATGCACTTTTCAAGATGATCCCTTCCTCACGGATTGAAGTCACACGTGCAATTGTTGTAATTATGCTGGATTTATAAGGCCCAATGTTTGATCTGATTACCGGGAATGAACGTTGCTACGAGTTCTCATTTCCAATAGTTGGCCCTTGTAAAGGTGCCACAGATCACCCGATCAATGAGTGAAATGCTCGTTCATCAGATGAAACAAAAATTGGTGCGGACACCTAAATTATTGTTTCTGGGCAGCAGATCGTGCTGTCTAAATTCGTGCTGTCTAAACTCGTGCTTCACCTCAACTAACTAGCAGGCAATAGTTGGAAATGGACGCTTCCTTCCTGACAATTGTCTGCTCATTGGCACAGTGTAAATGCACCTTCAGCCCTTGTATTCGGACTCTGGATTGTCTGCGTGCTACGAATGTTTTCCTGAAGTGAACTGTGTAATCAATTCCAGAGCATGTCTACTGCTGTGTGCCCAATGCCAAGTTTCATGGGTCATGCAGACCATTTAAATATATTTTTTGGAAGAAGGCTAAGCTTTTGAGATGTGAGAGTGATATTTAAAGGGGTTGTTTCACCCCAAGTTGAATTTATTATGTGTATAAAGTTCTCATGAGTAACTTACTAATATATGTTCATTTTCAATAATGGCTCTGGCCCCCAGTATCTTCAAATTTGTTCCTTTTTACACACTGCTTGTCTCTAGGGGTCCCGACCACCGCTGTAATGCAGCGGCCGGACTTACGCAAAATAAGAGAAAAAGCCAGCCTCTTCTGGTAGCAGGGAATCATGGGAGTGAACGCATTAGGTCCGGTCCCCAGCCACAGCTCTATCTTCTCCGGCATTAGCTCCCATCCCCCGCTACCTTGTTTCATCTATGGCTGCTTGCACAGAACAGCTCCAGGGCATGTGCCACAGCCTTGGAGCTGTAGTATCTATGGGAAGATAGAGAGGTAGCAAACAGATTGCAGCAACCATTAGCAGCCTCGGGAGCACTCATGTACAGCCGCTTCCTGTACCAACTCTCACACCAAGAAGCACCGCCCCCCACTTCAGTTTAGCGAGTGTGTCAGGAGCAATCTAACACTGAAATCAGGAGGTGTGACAACCCCTTTAATGTGCTATGATGTACGGACATTCAGTGCAGCATAAAATCTGAAGGTATCACAAACCCTGTCCTATAGTTTTGTACTTTACTATGGATTCTGCATCAATGTAGTGCATAACCAGAGTTTAAATACATCTGATGGTGACAATGACAATGTAACCAGTAATTTACTATGTGGGTTTTTCGCCTTGTCAGAAGAGGTATTTAGATGGTCAGTATGAAATGATTTCATCCCTTTCTACGCCAGCACAGCACTAACAGAGGTGGGAGGAGGGGAAAACATTCAATAAATAACATTCTTGAATTGTTTGAGAGCAGGGCTGGCGGGGCGCCACTATGATTCAGCCAATGAGCATACATCTGGACCCATTCCACAAGGCTATTTTTCCAAATTCCTGAAGTATTAAGATGGGACATCATGTCTTGCAATGCACTTTGTTCCTCGGAAAAGATAGGAGGAAGAGAGAAGGATCTCTAAACAGAAATATAGTTTATGACTTCAGTGTCAGTCCAGCCTAGCAGCCTGGGTCACTACTTCTCCAATGGGATGGGATGGGCTGTTTCTTTTGTTACAGGAGAAAAAAAGGCCAAATGGAAAAAATTAAAGTTCATTCTCACTGTGGCTGGAATTTACATAGGGAAGTGGGGTCAGGAGTACTGCCGAGGCCAGTCTTACACACTTAACCTTTTCAATTGCGTCTACATGGAACAGTGGCTGTACACCTAAATACACAGAAAATACAAGCCAGTGACATTGTCAAAGGGATATATATTGGAATTTAGCCTTAGTAAGAGCTGGGACCCCGACCAAAGACCTCTTCGAAGGAATACTTGATGCAAAACTAATATACCATGTTATGTCTTGTGCCTAAAGAGACGGTGCTTGACACAAGGATTTTGTCTTTCACAACCTCCTCCGGCCCCTGCGCTGCATTATGCATAACACATGAGGGTTTCTGAAGTCTGCTTTATTTCATTCGCTGTTAAAGAGGTTTCCCCACCATTATATCTTATGCATTACATAGATCAAATGTGCCATTTACATGCTATTAATATGAGCTTTACTTACACAGTATGACACCACCAGGTGTTCAAAGTGGACAGCAATGTGAATGTCCACCTAATATGCTGAACGCTGGTCTACACACATGCTCATTCTCTAATGATCCTAGATTCCCTGCAGAGCAGCCTACAGACATAACTTTTCTGCCATGCTTGTCAAGGAGTGCAGTAGCATCACATCACAGTATAGTTAGGAAGACTCCTTCTGCAGGGGAAATATACTCCTTCTGAGTATTTTGATCATATCCTTTTTATACATGTCCTACTCCATGCTGTATAGGAGGGGTGATGTGCATCTCTGTAATGAGGAGGGGTGTGGTCTAATGACATCAACACCCTATATAAGGTGTGCTTAATTATTAGGCAACTTCCTTTCCTTTGGCAAAATGGGTCAGAAGAGAGATTTGACAGACTCTGAAAAGTCAAAAATTTGTGACATGTCTTGCAGAGGATGCAGCAAGTCTTGAAATTGCCAAACTTTTGAAGCGTGATCACCGAACAATCAAATGTTTCATGGCAAATAGCCAACAGGGTCGCAAGAAGCGTTTTGAAAAAAAAAGGCGCAAAATGACTGCCTATGAATTGAGGAAAATCAAGCGTGAAGCTGCCAAGATGCCATTTGCCACCAGTTTTGCCATATTTCAGAGCTGCAACGTTACTGGAGTATCAAAAAGCACAAGGTGTGCAATACTCAGGGACATGGCCAAGGTAAGGAAGGCTGAAAAATGACCACCTTGAACAAGAAACATAAGATAAAACGTCAAGACTGGGCCAAGAAATATCTTAAGACTGATTTTTCTAAAGGTTTTATGGACTGATGAAATGAGAGTGACTCTTGATGTGCCAGATAGATGGGCCCAAGGCTGGATCAGTAAAGGGCAGAGAGCTCCACTCGAACTCCAGCCAGCAAGGTGGAGGTGGGGTACTGGTATGGGCTGGTATCATCAAAGATGAACTTGTGGAACCTTTTCGGTTTGAGGATGGAGTGAAGCTCAACTCCCAGACCTACTGCCAGTTTCTGGAAGACACCTTCTTCAAGCAGTGGTACAGGTAGAAGTCAGTATCGTTCAAGAAAAACATGATTTTCATGCAGGACAATGCTCCATCACATGCATCTAAATACTCCACAGCGTGGCTGGCCAGTAAAGGTCTAAAAGAAGAAAAAATAATGACATGGCCCCCTTGTTCACCTGCTCTGAACCCCATAGAGAACCTGTGGTCCCTCATAAAATGTGAGATCTACAGGGAGGGAAAACAGTTACACCTCTCGGAACAGTGTCTGGGAGGGTGTGGTGGCTGCTGCACGCAATGTTGATCGTAAAAAGATCAAGCAACTGACAGAATCTATGGATGGAAGGCTTTTGAGTGTCATTGTAAAGAAAGGTGGCTATATTGGTCACTGATTTTTTTTTCTTTTGGTTTTTGAATGTTAGAAATGTTTATTTCTAAATTTTGTGTTGTTATACTTGGTTTACCTGGTGAAAATAAACAAGTGAGATGGGTATACATTTGGTTTTTATTAAGTTGCCTAATAACTCTGCACAGTAATAGTTACCTGCACAAACAGATATCCTCCTAAGATAGCCAAATCTAAAAAAAAAACACTCCAACTTCCAAAAATATTAAGCTTTGATATTTATGAGTCTTTTGGGTTTATTGAGAATATAGTTGTTGTTCAATAATAAAAAGAATCCTCTCAAATACAACTTGCCTAATAATTCTGCACACAGTGTATATCCAGTTGCCAGAGGGGAAGGAGACTGATTCAGTCCAGGGCCTGTGCCCAGCAGTGCAGGAAAGCAGCAAAGGGGGAAACATGGAAGCAAAACGGAAAAAAAAATCAAATCCCAACGGCTTTCTGGATATTTGATATGAAAATAATTGATAGGAAACCCCCTTGACATTTAAGGCAAGCTTTTCTGTTCCTATTCACTGCAGTAACTGGAAGTCTAGACATAATTATATCTAGTGTTTGAGCAAATCGAAGTCAATCTAAGTGACTTCGATCCAAATTTCCGGAAAAATTCACAGCGAATCGAACTTCCTCGCGCTTTGTGGCAATCAATTTTCCCTGAAATGGCAGTAAAAACGAACAAAAAAAACATACTCACCTGATCCATTTAAGCGTGAAGAGGCCGTCACGGGCATTTTGATTGACGATACCGTGCAAAATCTTGTGCATGGTACCGTATGACGTCACCACATTGGCCACCCTGTGAGATTCAGCCTCTATGCATCAAATGGATAAGGTATTTATTTTTTATTTTTACCCTGATTAACCCCTGAAAAGCCTAAATGATAGCCTCAGATTCCGCAATCAGCAATGAACTCGCCATCTGAGGGGTTCAATGACTGGGGGCAGCACAGTCACCATTCTCCGTAATCCCTGCCCCATACATACAAAGAAATGCACTTCATCACAAAGCGAATTTCTTTGTGAAATTTGCCAAAGCAGTCAAATTGAATTTTCCATAACTTCGCTAATGTCTAATTATGTCCCATCCTGAAACCCCCAGAAATAAACATTTCTATAATAATAAGAGGAAATAATTCTATAATGTAAATTTCATGTAGTAGATGTGATATCATGAACTTGTTTTATTTGCTCCACTATTTTATAAGATAACTGCAATCTCTCAGAACCTCTAAAATAGAATGATCAAGCAGCTGCACTCCCAAAGAAGCACTGTGTAGATAAGCAAAGAGTGTGGGATTTCCTGTGGACCACCGCCCTAATGAGAAATATTGGCCAGCGCCGCAGAGGAACCAGACAAATTAGAAAATGCCAAATTTTGGGTTCTCTTGTCTATGAGCTCCTTGCTGTTCTCTTGCACATTTAGTGGCAATTAGATTTACACAAAGGGGCAAATTACAAAGTTGTATAAAATATAAGGAGTGGACAATATAAAACCTTGTATTAGTTCCACCAGACGTGTCCTAAATGAGGTTCTGCTAATTAATCATTCATTCTGAATTAATCACATAAAATACCTACTTAACCCAAGACATCCATGATACTTACTTGGTGGTGCTGAAAAACAAAATCACACCATATTCTTCTATCAAGTCTATCTTTAATTTACTTAATGGTCCTCAACAAGAACAGGGCGGATAAGAGCATTAAGAATAGTAAACTTGAGATTACAACTAGTGTAGTCAAGAGGTCAAGTACAGCACTAGACCATCTGGCTCCCTTTGGTTAAGTAAAGGGAGATTAATTAGAACATATTTAGGCTACTGCCCAAGTGAACTTCTACTTCTCATTTGTAACTATCAAGGTTCTAGAAAATCTACAACTTGTAGTTGGTAGGTAAAATGGTATTTTGCAACACTGAAAACAAAATATTTTCTGGATTGTATTAATCAATGTGTGTTTGATAATCCAAAGACATGATATGGTTAGCTGTATAAAGCTGGCCATAGACATCTGATGAAGCACATCCATATCAGCCAATCATCTAATGTCCATGGGGACCTCCTGACTCTCCCCGATGGCAGATGTTGATGAAAGAAGGATCAGGCAGTTAGATTTAAACATGCCCAATCTTTTTGTTCTTGGTGAGATAAGCCACCACCAGAGGTGTCTAGCGGTGGTTTTCTCCCCACTCAGAACAGACGCATGCTCGTCCAACCCAAGTGTGAATGTGTACTTGGAGTGTAAGAGAATGACTGTTCAGACAACAGCTATCTACAGTAAAATGTATGCCCCTTTCAGTCTTCTATTTATGTTCACTTCATTTTGTGAAGCATCAAGTGTTATAGTCTAGATGGCTCAGATTAACTGGTGCTCCACCAAGTGAGGGGTTACATTTTTAAATGCTTAAGGGCTCATGCGGATCGGATGTGGACCCATTCATTTCAATGGGGCTGCAAAAGATGTGGACAGCACACCGTGTGCTGTCCACATCCATATTCCATACCACAAAAAAGATAGAACATGTCCTATTCTTGTCTGTTTTGCCGACAAGGATAGGACATTTCTAGAGGAGTTTGAAAAAAATGGTGGCATGATTGCGGCCGGGATCTGTGTTTTGTGGACCACAAAACAGATACAGTCATGTTCATGAGCCCTAATAGAGCACATTCACAAAGACGCACAACTTCCTGGTCTACAATTGTGTTACAAATCTGCACCGTTTTTCACTCTAGGGCAGAATTAGAAGGTCACAACCTAGAACGCTGTCCTTATATGTGTATTGTATCTCTTCATATGTGTATCTCTGCTCACAACTTGTAATTGACTTCTATCAGAGGTATACGTCAGGAGGATGTATACTATGATTTGTGTTGCAGGTAGAGCTGGGTGATTATGACGAAAATGAAAATCGTGATTAATTGATCGTGATTTCGATTATAGAATGATTATTTGGGTGTGTGGCTTAGTGGGTGACACAGGGAGTGGCTTAGCATGGGGTGTTATATGACACTAATAGTTTGATCATATTTTGAGTTCTGCGTTTTTTTGTTTGTTTGGAGATACTCCGATGTACTTGATGTACATATGCTATGCTAACATATGATATTTTTTGTAATTAAATCGTACATATTTTAAAGATGTTCTCTTGTTCTCTCCCATGTTACCCATTATATGCCACCAGTTTAGTGCCCCTTACTACCTCTCAGGGTATATACAGGTGTGCAGAGCAATATAGAGGCTCTCTTTATTACTGTGCACTCCAGTATATACCCCTCTATATTGCTGAGTACTCCTGTATATACTATACCACTCTATATAGCTGTATACCCGTGTACTCTTGTATATACAACTCTATTAGAGGTGTCCTGATTCCACTGTAAATGTATGGCGCAAGTTGGTGAAGGGGTTAAGATTAAGGGGAAGCCAGTAGAGACTATCTCATGTGTTTGACTAGCATTAGACTTTATAGTCTGTTCCAGTGGCTTTCTAGGTCCCACCAGTCTCATCTTCCTGGTCCCTGTGGAAACTGCTCAGCAATCAGAGGTGAGGTAGTTGACAGTTGCGGCGAGTGAATGGCCACAGCAGTGACTCGTCATATTTCCTATATCAAGAGGGACAAGGAGATACAACTTGGTGTTGGGACAAGGGAACGGGTCAGAATGGGAGTGGGATGGTGAGTGAAGGCCTATTAACATTGGCTGATTTTCCGGCCTATAATCGCTAACAAGTGTTCGCCATGAACGCTCGATAGCATCATCTTGGCAGTGTAATACTGCTGCCGATTGCCAAATGAACGAGCAAATGCTTTAAGCATGCTTAAAACTCAGCGCTTGCCAGCGGCGGATCATGCTGCCTAATAGTGATCTGCCGCCGGCAAACCACTAGACAGCATGGGGACAAGCGATTGCTGCTACCCATGCTGCGGAGGAGATTGCTGCATGTAATAGCAGCAGTCTCCTCTGCTAGCTAGCAAGCATTGCCGGGATGGAAACACTTCCCTTTCGACAATCGCCTGCCACATCAGCCTGTCCAACACAGGCTTTACACTATTATTTTACATCATTCTGAGATTATAAAAATAAATACAGAAATATTGATGGGCTGGACCATTCCTTTAAATAAAATAGAATAAAAAAAAATAAAGAAAAAAATCTTTTGGTGCACATACGGTAATTCTAATTCTAATCTGTTTGCAAAACTACTTGCGCCGCGCTATGCGTGCACACTCATGGCAAAAGTTAAGAAAACATCAATAAATCCTCCCCAGTCCTTGTAATTCAATTTCAGTTACACTATACCCAGAATAAACATCCTTTATCTGGTGCTGCATACGTAATATCCAGTTTTGTCTTGCTATCATCTTCTGGTACTGATTTAGAAAATCTTCATGGCGTAAGTGTACTGGAAATTTATCCTCTACTCTAGACAAGAAAAATAATATAGTGCGGCCGCATTCATATATGTGTCTTGGGAGGGGATTAATTCCATTTTGATTTCCTTCCCTTGTGTTTGCTTTAAAGCTTTTAGTCTGTTGTTAAAGCTGGACGGTGTGCAGAATGTAACATGATGTCTGTCAACTCAGTTACAATTGGTTAAACAGGCCACAACTTCAAATAAAATCGCAAAGAAAGATCTGACAGGATTTTTTTTCAGCTGGCACATATACACTGTAATGTGTGTAAAAAAATATACACTTGTCTGCTTAGCTGAGGGCTCTTTAAAAAAAAAAACTTGAATTTTTAGGTAAGTGATGAATAAAAGTTCTGCATTTTATTTTTACCAAAAATCTGATAATAATGCAGGCACACATGTAGAATGCGACAGAAGCAATACTTAATGGGATACTTAGCTCAAAAGGCTAATTTAGGTAGAACTTAAAACCCTTATATTTGAACCCAATAATCACATTCCTTTCATGAGCTGTCTAAAAGCATGCCATAGTCTGGGCACGCCTAGATTCATCATTGTTTTTTACATGTTGACAAAGTGAACCGTAAAAACCTACTTTCGGCAAATTATTTTGTATGCACATCTCTTTTTTTCAGTTTCTTTTTTTGCCCATATGAATTTTATTGATCCCAAACATTATTGTGCATTGATAGACTAAGTGTGGATGGACTAAATGTAGGGAGTGTTGGACTGCTATCAATGTAATGTTTATCACATATTTCACAAATGGGTGAGAAGATTAATGGCTGGAATACCCCTTAAAAAACAACATGACAGACCACTTCACCTAAGAGATATACTGGTGGGTTAAATTATATCCACTAAGTAGACCCGCAAAATGCCAAAAAGTGAGCTGAAACGCCAGCACTTCCTTTTTCTATGGAGTGATGTAGTGTATCACATGATACCTTTTAGCCAGTCAGCAGGTATGAAAATGATCATGTGACACACATTCTGAAATTTCTCATAAATCAACCCTTTCCAGTTCTCCAATATTAAATCAAAACCCGCAAATGTGTATGATATGCCCAGTGGCTGCTGATATGTGACATGGATATTGATATGGGTCTCCCCATTGTAATAGAAGCCTACTTACCTTATCGAAGTGACATTGGTGCGGACACCTAAATTATTGTTTCTGGGCAGCAGATCGTGCTGTCTAAACTCGTGCTTCACCTCAACTAACTAGCAGGCAATTGTTGGAAATGGACGCTTCCTTCCTGACAATTGTCTGCTCATTGGCACAGTGTAAATGCACCTTCAGCCCTTGTATTCGGACTCTGGATTGTCTGCGTGCTACGAATGTTTTCCTGAAGTGAACTGTGTAATCAATTCCAGAGCATGTCTACTGCTGTGTGCCCAATGCCAAGCTTCATGGGTCATGCAGACCATTTAAATATATTTTTTGGAAGAAGGCTAAGCTTTTGAGCTGTGAGAGTGATATTTAAAGGGGTTGTTTCACCCCAAGTTGAATTTATTATGTGTATAAAGTTCTCATGAGTAACTTACTAATATATGTTCATTTTCAATAATGGCTCTGGCCCCCAGTATCTTCAAATTTGTTCCTTTTTTACACACTGCTTGTCTCTAGGGGTCCCGACCACCGCTGTAATGCAGCGGCCGGACTTACGCAAAATAAGAGAAAAAGCCAGCCTCTTCTGGTAGCAGGGAATCATGGGAGTGAACGCATTAGGTCCGGTCCCCAGCCACAGCTCTATCTTCTCCGGCATTAGCTCCCATCCCCAGCTACCTTGTTTCATCTAGTTTTGTACTTTACTATGGATTCTGCATCAATGTAGTGCATAACCAGAGTTTAAATACATCTGATGGTGACAATGACAATGTAACCAGTAATTCACTATGTGGGTTTTTCGCCTTGTCAGAAGAGGTATTTAGATGGTCAGTATGAAATGATTTCATCCCTTTCTACGCCAGCACAGCACTAACAGAGGTGGGAGGAGGGGAAAACATTCAATAAATAACATTCTTGAATTGTTTGAGAGCAGGGCTGGCGGGGCGCCACTATGATTCAGCCAATGAGCATACATCTGGACCCATTCCACAAGGCTATTTTTCCAAATTCCTGAAGTATTAAGATGGGACATCATGTCTTGCAATGCACTTTGTTCCTCGGAAAAGATAGGAGGAAGAGAGAAGGATCTCTAAACAGAAATATAGTTTATGACTTCAGTGTCAGTCCAGCCTAGCAGCCTGGGTCACTACTTCTCCAATGGGATGGGATGGGCTGTTTCTTTTGTTACAGGAGAAAAAAAGGCCAAATGGAAAAAATTAAAGTTCATTCTCACTGTGGCTGGAATTTACATAGGGAAGTGGGGTCAGGAGTACTGCCGAGGCCAGTCTTTCACACTTAACCTTTTCAATTGCGTCTACATGGAACAGTGGCTGTACACCTAAATACATTATTATTATCTTCTGACGAAATCATTATCATTTTTACCATGTTTTTTACAATTTTATCCATAAGATAAAATAAAAAAAATGTTAGATTGCTGGTGGTCTTATTGCTGGACCTAAAGGCTTCTCTTACCTGCTATCAGTTAAGCGGATTGGTAATGTACTCTATGTGTACCGCCATCCCACTGTAAGCTCATAGACAGCACTCTTATCTAAAGGCCCCTTTACACAAGCGAGAATCCGCCTGATAAGCAATTCATAGGAATGCTTGTTGACGATTATCTGGCGGTGTAAAGGTGCCGCCAGTTACCCGATGAATGAGCAAAAAAATCATTCGTCAGATAATATGCAAATTTTTGCAGGCACCTAAATCATTGTTTGCCGGCAGCAGATTGTGGCATCTAAACAACACTCTACTGCCAGAAAACAACGGGTCTGTATGGGGAAGAGCGATGGAATTAGAGATCGCTCCTCCCCATACTGTGGAGGAGATCGCTGCATGGAAATACAGTGGTCTCCTTAACTGACGAGCAGGTGATTGCCAGGAAGGAGCGCTTCCCGATAATTGCCTGCTGTATTGTCCAGTGTAAAGGGACCTTAAAGGGAACCTGTCATCTCCGAAACACCCCCTGAACTAGAGTAATCGGTGTATAGTGTAAGTGATGCTGAATCCGAATATGTAAGTTTTATCTTCATACTCACTTCCATTCTGATGTTGTGCTCCCACAAACCTGCAGTAAAATGCACTCACTGGACTCCAGTGATCACTCACATAATGGAGAGGACTCAAAGAAAAGTCCTCTCAATGCATTTTACTGCTGGTTTGTGGGAGCACAGCGTCAGAATGGAAGTGAGTATGAAGATAAACCTTACATATTCGGATTCAGCATCACTTACGCTATACACCGCTTACTCTAGTTCAGGGGGTGTTTCGGAGATGACAGGTTCCCTTTAAGCTACTTCTGTGCTTCAACGTTTTTATGCACTTCTAAACCTTTGCCTTAGGCTAGTTTCACATATGCGGCACAACTCTATGCCAGAGCAGCCTGCCGGAGGGCTCTGCCACAAATTTGAAAGAAGACTATTGGGGTCATTTATGAAACTGGTGTAAAGTAGCACTGGCTTAGTTGTCCATAGCAACCAATCAGATTCCACCTTTCATTTTTCCAAAGGAGCTGTCAAAAATGAAAGGTGGAATCTAGTTGTTAGGGGCAACTAAGCCAGTTCTGCTTTACACCAGTTTGATAAATGACCCTATAAATGTGTTACTGGGTAGATGATGATCGCTAAAACATAATATTGTTACACAAACCCATTTTTGTCTGTTTTCAGAAAAGTGGAAGTCAACTCCTTGAGGTTCAGCCTGGCATAGCTCAATAATTTGCACCGTATCCCCAGTAGACTTGTGCAATAGTGCAAACCACACTGCAATTACACACTCAGGAATATACTGGTATTAGTTACATGTGCCTAGGCGAATGATGACCATGAACTGTTCATATTAGGCTCTATTATGTCCATAGCATGGTGACGGTCAAACAGCAACAGCATAGTGGAAACACCCCTACCACTGTGTCCACTATACTGATTTATACTGTAGTAGTAACTGCTATAGCAGAGCCCATAGGGCATAGTGTCCATACAATGCAATGAATGGTCCTGCACTGCTATCTACAGGAACCTAGCAGCCACTCAGATCAACTAGAAAAGCTGAATGCTTCTTGAAATATTACAAGACATATTAATAACCAGAAAAACAAAAATAGTGTCATTTCCATAGTTAGAAGTCTCAGTCAAAATAAAATATTTGGAGAAATGCTTTAGACACTTGTCTTCATGAATACAATAGCGACGCACTACCAATATAGACATGAGACTGACTCCCGGGGCTGGCAAGAGCAGACTATTATGAAGAGCAGATGTGTACCTTCACTAGTAGCCACATTCTTCAGGGCTTTAGTCGGCGTGTGATCTGTACTCGAACTCACGTCGGATGAGATGCTTGAGCTGCCTTTGCCTAAAATAAGGAACAAATAAGTTAAGAACCACAGGAATTGATGCGCAAATATATTACATAAGTTATATGTGTTTACATTTTTCTCAGAGCGAATCAAGCTTAAAGGGTCATCAATATAAGATTAGTGGGGGCAACACATCCAGCACCCTCACCGATCAGCTGTTCGGGGCAGCCACCAGCAAACTTTGTAGAGGGAGCTGAGCTGCAGTAACCTAAGCATGGACATTACACAGTGGACTGAGCCGTCTGCTTCCAGCTCCATTCTCTGCCTTAGGTCCGGCACTGGCGACTGTATAGCAACCGCCTCAAACAGCTGATCAGTGGGGTTGTCGGCCCACACCAATCTGATATTGATGACGTAGCCTAAGGATAGGACATCTATCTAGAATCCGTCCAACCCCTGTAACATGCTAGTTTTGAAATCAGTACGCTTTTTGGATCTTTATCTATTGGCTGTGCATCGGTGTTGATAGCGATACTATGTCCAAATGGGGACCTGAAATGGTTAAAGGGGTTGTCCGGGTTCAGAGAAGAACCCGGACATACCTGCAATTTCACCCAGGCAGCCCGCCTGAAGATGGCATCGGAGCATCCTATGCTCCGATGCCCTCCTTTGCCCTGCGCTAATTAGCGCAGGGCAAAGGAATTTAGCCAGGTTCCGGTGACGTACCGGTCCCTGCCAGGCAGAGGCTTCCGCCCGGCAGTGAGCCGGTGACGTCATCGGCGCTGATGGACGGGCTTTAGCGCTGCCCTAGCCAGTAAAACGGCTAGGGCAGCGCTAAAGCCGGCCCATTAAGGCCGGTGACGTCACCGAACTCGCTGCCGGGCGGAAGTACCCGCCCGGCAGCGAGTATTTATAAACAAAAGAGACCTTGCCCTGCGCGATCTAGCGCAGGGCAAGGGGGGGCATCGGAGCATGAGATGCTCCGATGTCCTCTTCAGGCAGGCTGCCTGGGTGAAATTGCAGGTATGTCCGGGTTCTTCTCTGAACCCGGACAACCCCTTTAAGAATTAAAAGCCCTATTCTGATCTCAATTTCTTATCCAATTCATTCACTCAATGTATTAAAATGCAAATAAGCAAACACAACTCAACAGGAAAGGCAAGATGTGTGATACCAGTATTCTCCAGACAATTAATCTAAAGGAAGTGCTCAAAGTCCACAGTATTACCCCGTTTATAAGTCATACAGGGGAAAGCTGCCCCAGACATTACAAGTGTAAGGAGGATATTTTATATAGTGACAGATCTAATCCATTGCAGCTGTAACTGAAGTAGAAATACAGTGCCTTGAAAAAGTTACCCCTTCAAATGTTCCATATTACACCCACAAACTTAAATGTATTTTATTAGGATTTTCAAAAATTTTTATAAATAAAAATCTGGAAAGTGTGGCGTGCATTTGTATTCAGCCCCCGTGAGTCAATACTTTGTAGGACCACCTTTCACTGCAATTACAGATGCAAGTCTTTCGAGATATGTCTCTACCAGCTTTCCACATCTACAGGCTGAAAGTTTTACCCATTCTTCTTTGCAAAATAGCTCAAGCTCAGTCAGATTGGATGGAGAGTGTCTGTGAACATCAATGTTCAAGTCTTGCCACTTTCTCAATGGAACATAGGTCTGGACTTTGACTGGACCATTCTAACATGAATATGCTTTGATCTAAACCATTCCATTGAAGCTCTGGCTGTATGTTTAGGGTCCTTTTTCTGCTGGAAGGTGAACCTCTGCCCCAACCTCAAGTCTTTTGCAGCTTCTACCAGGATTTCCTCCAGGATTACCCTGAATTTAGCTCCATCCATCTTCCCATCAGCTCTGACCATCTTCCCTGTCCTTGCTGAAGAAAAGCATCCCCACAGCATGATGCTGCCACCATTATGTTTCACGGTAGGGATGGTGTGTTCTGGGTGATGTGCAATGTTAGTTTTCCACCACACGCTGCATTTTGCATTTAGGTCAAAAAGTTCAACTTTGGTCTCATCTAACCAGAGCACCTTCTTCCACATGTTTGATGTGTCCCCTACATGGCTTGTAGCAAACTGCAAACGGGACTTGTTTTCAAAAATGGCTTTCTTCTAGATGATCATGTTGAAGACCCCTTCTTACCAATAATGCCCCAGGCACCAACCTAATTGCCTTCTGAGTACTCCGATCCTTAAAGAAAATGTCACCAAAAGTTTTATCTGCCAATTAAAACAAGATAGCAACACACATCCTTTTTGCTAATCTTTTTGTATTTTTTGATTGCAGATTTATTTATTCTGTTTCCTTAACATGGTTATGGGGGCAGTCATCTTGCCTGCTGCTCTTAACAGCATTTAGAAAGCATTAAGAAAATCGCTTTATGGCAATTGCTTTGGGCCATAGACACAATGGTCTGGAGTGACAATTCTCTCAAACCAATCATTAGTCAGCTTTATGGTACTGGGTTGGCTCGCATGGAAACTTCTTGGATCTGTTACCAAAAAAATGCCAGTCAAGTAAAGTCAAGCCAGTTCCATACAGTGGAAAAGGGGCTAGACAGGTTTACGTAAGGGGTTCAGTTATTAAAGGGGTTATTTATCACCTATCCACAAGTGATATGGAGTGCTATCTACATAAATGTTAATGGAGCAGTTAACCAATAAGTGAAGCAGTACTCAATTCAGAGAGGGGACTCTCAGGATGGCGGAGGAGCCCAATGGTCCAACTCCAATCCGATATTTATCACCTATCCTATGAATACAGTAGGTAACAAATAGGGATAATTCCTTTAAGCATAAAGTTGAGGTGCAGATAAAACTGAGGCTATTCAAACCCATTTAACACTTGTGACCCATCCTCAGAGACTCAAAGCTTCCTTCTGATTTATTTTCAGCATCTAGACCTGTATGCAAATGAACCTCTTTCAGACCTCCGTCATACATGTACGGCAGAAGATGTAGAAATCCATTACAGAATATAAGTGGCAATCTTATGAATGCATGTTAGAGTCACCTAAGGTGACAAAAAAAAACTGATTTCAAAAATATAAAACACATAAAAAAATAAAAGTTCAAATCACCCCTTTTACAGTAGAAAAAAATAAATAAACAATAAAAGAAATTAAACATTATGGGCATCACCACATCCAAAAAATCCTATAATATTAAAATATAAAAATATTATTCAAATACGGTGAATGGGGTAATGCAAAAAAAAAATCCAAATGGCGGATTTGCTATTTTTTCATCTCTTCATCTCATGTAGCTCTGACATGTCCCTACTGTTACTAGAGACGGATCTATACTAAGAACAGGCAAATTGGGTGGAAGCGGGACCCATAGTGGCCATTACTTTACAGCTTTTTTCAGGTAGATTTTTCTATTAAATTAAATTGTGTGAAAGTACAGTGTCTCTGTATCTCTACAGTGTACACTGTATTATTAAGTGAGGCAGCCTACGCAACTGAAGCAAAATGGTATAAAGATGTTAGATAAATATGGACTCTGAACAGAATTTGGCTTCAATGCAAGATACTGTAGGACTTTAGTGCGTTCATTACTTCTTTTCTGTCTTGCCATTACTGGAGATCTTGCCACATGACATGCATATACCATTCAGGAGTGTGTTGCTTACTGGTGTACACTGACGGTGCTGAGTTCTGGAAATATAGACAAGTTTTAACATTTTAAGTTGGGTTGAGCATGTTATCACCCCTGTTCCAGGGGCAAGGTGTTGGTGGAGAGAACTCTTGCAGGATGACTCAAGACAAAAAGTGTCCAGTCTTGTTTGGGTTATGTACTAGACATCTAACACTACTGAATTTTTTCAAAGTTTTTTTTTCACCATGGTGGATAAAAACTGGTTACTCATCTGGTATTAGTTCAACAAGATAAAAAAATCAAACTGCTTTTATTTTACCATGATAATACATATCACAAAGCTGTGTATTCCGTGAAGCATCATTAACACAGAAAGCCAATCTAAAAGGGGATTATAAACTATAGAGATTTACATGTTTTTGTTTTTTAATTCTGTATAATACGGTATGCAAAGTCATTAGACTCATAACCTTACATTCCAATATCTGTAAAGGTTGACCATACAATTTATCCAAACCATGAAATGTTTGCCGGGCTGTACAACACGTATGATTTCCAGCAGACTTTAGAGAGACAAGATAAAATATAGACTAAGCAATGGTGTTGACTTAAGCAAAATGTCATGTTGTAAATGCTTATCTCCTGGTGCGCGTACAGTCCGACAGCCTGTTTATTAAGGAGTCATATATTCCCAAGTTCAATGGCCCATTTAGTCAGTTAATGATGCAACAAAAATAGCCATGTGTGGAACATAAATCCAGGAGAACACCAATGTGTTGAGTAAAAATTGTTTAAATTCCTCTGTGAATAGACCGCACAGGCATCACACCACAAATCTTTAAGAATTTCATAGCATCCTTACCATGAAGAAGTTGTGACTGTTGTCAACAATGTTCCACTAAATGTCT
Source organism: Rhinella marina (assembly GCA_900303285.1). Lineage (NCBI taxonomy): Eukaryota > Metazoa > Chordata > Amphibia > Anura > Bufonidae > Rhinella > Rhinella marina. The sequence continues at coordinate 75,232 of ONZH01027945.1, read as the reverse complement.
TTAATCTGTTAACTGAATCTATATTACTACATAAATCAGTCATAATATTCCTATTAAAGTAAATGGACCCGTGTTGAAATGAATGGGCCTTTGATGGCAGTGCAGGTTCTTAGTCTGCAGCAATGTCTTTTTGTATTGCTTGAGTTTTTCAGTGCTTGTGGAAAAGGTACTGTTTGCCAAGGTCCTGCTTTAAAGGGGCTCCCCAAGATTTTGATATTGATGGCTTATCCACAGTATAGGTCATCAATATCAGAGGGGTGGGGGTTCAATGACAGGGACCCCAATGATCAGCTGTTTGAAGAGGCTGCAACGCACCATGAGCATTTAGGTATTTTCCTAGGCCAGAGACGTCACTGTACATTGGTCATGTGGCCTAGCTGCAGCTCAGTGCCATTAAAGTGAACGGGGTGAGCTGCATATATGTCATCAAATGGACAGTGTTGTGCCTGGTGAACTGTGAGAAGGCCGCAGCACTCACTGGAGCTCTGGTGAGCTCTGCGGCTTCCTCAAACAGATGATTGGCAGGGGTACATAGGCCATCAATATGAAAATCCCTGATAACCCCTTTAAGGTCGAGGGTTTGAGAAACCTCTGATCCCAGCAATGTTCAAAAGTGGTCATGACATGATGACAGAACAGCTCCTTCTGCTGCCTCCTTTGGTTTTTAGTGACATGATCAGAGACTGAGGGATCCCTGTGCAGTCAGCTTTGAGGAACTAGAAAAGACCGAAGGCTGTCTTTACAATAAGCTTTCTGTTAGGGCACAATAAGTGTTGCCTTAACAATCATCTGTCAGCATGATCAACCCTAGTAAACCAGGCATACAGCCTGGTAGATTGATCATGCTGCATGCAATCTTGTAGCAATCCTATGTGTCTTTATTGAGAAATTCCTACTTTTTTAATGCTAAAGAAGTGCTTAGAGCAGCAAGGGGCAGGCCTAACCTCTCAGAGCACTGCCTTAGGCTACTTCCACACTAGCGTTAGTACGGATCCGGCGGGTCCCTTCACCCGCCGGATCCGTACTGAGTAATACAACCTTGTGGATCCGTAATTCCGGATCCGGTTGTATTAGCGTTTAAACGGATCCGGAATAACCTGTATTGAAAGTCAATGGAGGATGGATCCGTTTACAAGTGTGTCCGCACCAAACGGATCCGTCCCCATTGACTTGCATTGGGGGTCATTCCGGATCCGTTTAGGTGCGGATAACTAGTACGGAGAGCAAACCGCAACATGCTGCGGTTTGTTCTCCGGTCTGAAGACGGAACGGAATGCTTTCAGGAGCATTCCGTTGTCTTCAGTTCAGTTTTTGTCCCCATTGACAATGGCGTTTTATTCCGGTATTCCGGTATTGAGACCCTATGACGGAACTCAATACCGGAATTCCATAACGCTAATGTGAAAGTAGCCTTAGTTACTCCTTCTGACAGGGCCAGGCATCATCACTGTTCTGATGCCTGGCCTTGGAATCTTAATAAATCTCATTTGTCTGTCCCTGCTCCGGAGATATGAACTGTGTCACTTGAACTCTAGCTGGCACATACTTGAGATTTCAGGGTCTGGCATCATCACTGTTCTGATGAAACCCTTGTTCTGATGGCCCTGAAATATTGACAAAATTGTTCCTCCTCTCTCTTCCATAAAAAAAACTATCCTTTACTTCAGGATAATTGTTTTGACTAATTGCTCGCCTTCTAAACTGTTCTTACCTACCTATTATAAGGTTTTGGGAGCAGTGGTTACGTGATGGCATGCAGACACAGATAACAGACTCCAGACAGCCCAGAGAGACCACCAGTAGAGAGGATCATCTGACAACCATGAGTAGCTCAAACAGTTTGGTTGTCCACCATCCAGACACAGGTGGCACCTTCATTACACACCGTGCCTCTGCTTGGACCACTTTACAGACAATTAAAAGAAGGAAATTTGGTCTCATGGCACCCATTATGTGTCCTGCCATTCACAGCCAGCCACCAATGCCTTTGTTTGCAGTGGTGTTGTGAATGAGAAACCTAGACTGCTACAGACTGGAACTATATCCCATCTTTTATCCAAGCTAGAGGCATAGAGGTGAATGGGGCTGAGCGCGATACCAATCACAGCCACTATAAAATGTATGGCACTGTGCTTGGTAAGCTGCAAGAAGGCCACAGCACTCACAGGAGTGCTGGTGCCTTCTCAGACAGATGCTTGGCAGGGGTCCCGGGTGTCGAACTCCCACCGATCAGATAATGATGACTTTTCCTCAGGATACTGTTGACCTATCCCTGGCATAGGTCATTAGTATCAAAATCTCAGAAAACCTAACCCTACATGAACAGAGCATACAAGTGACAGGGAACTGTTCACACAGCCACAGAAGTCTGCAGCCAACACGCACAACACAAGCAACCAGCAAACATGGGGCACATGAACAGCAGCCAGTACACAAGAGCGCAGACAGCCAGCCTACACAGCAATGAACTGAACTGCACCATGACAGGAGAGCTAAAGTGTCGCAGAACGTGCAGACTACTTCATCTCTTACACATCCATAGGGTAACAGTAGGTAAATAGCTATATGGATATGTATGACTGTATAAAGATCAGCCTAGGAAAGAGCCTGCAAACCTCTAAGTTATATAAAGGTAATGCTTTTTTTTTATAAATTCTTTATTTTTGATATTCTATAGCTAGAAGAGTGTATGAAATATAGAGCAGAACAGGTTTTCTAATGAAGGCCGGTAAGCACAATCCTAAAAAGAATTAGAAAGGAATAGTGTGATATTTCTTGTGGCTTGTTACATAATCTTCCCAATAAAATGGTGAAATGCTTGGTGCCTTGAAGAAGTCTGTAATCAGGGGAATGCTCAGCGGAGACTTCCTGCCCTGTAATTCCAATCATGCATTCTTTGTGGTTTGTCTGCTATGTCTGATTCCGATAATGCCCAAATACATCGCTCTAATCATGCTTTTATAGGTTTTATTGAAGGCGGACATTTAGGTTTCTATATATCTGAATATAATACGGAACTTCCCTGACTAATCTGGCTTTTCCCTCACTAGTCATCCTACCTTTCAAGTTATACACATAATTTACTTGCCATGGGCTTTCTTCATGCTCAATAACTGGGTATATATACATACAGTATATATATATATATATATATATATATATATATATATAATAAAGCTGAGTGTATGTATGTGTGTATGCATGTGTATATGTCCGCTAAAGGAATCCGCACCGTCGCAGCTACAATCACAAAATCACACAGGTACATCAGGTGTCCAGGAAGGTTTTAGAATGGGTCTCAGCTCTCCAGGACGTACTGTTCCTGAGATATTCCCAAAAAATGCATTAGCCAATAGAAGCCTGGTCCCATGACCCTTATTAGCCAATATAAGCTCGCAGGCAGTTAGTCTCCACACACCAGGTTTCCATAACAACCCAGCCATTTTCCTTCACTGCTGTAGGTCTGTTGTAAAGGGGCAGAGTGCTGTGGTTGACACTGTTAAAGGGGTATTCCGTTTACCATAAATATAAATTATGTTTTAGACTAACTCATCATCAATCATTACCTAATATAATGTAAATTTCACATATTTACTGTTCAGTAGTAATAAAAGATGTTTTCTTCCACTGTGTTTCCTCATAAATTACCATGGAATCGACCTGTAATTCAGGCCACCCTCAAAGAAAGGACTTAAAAGCCCCACCCCAGGTCCCGCTAAGTCACGCCCCAGACTCTGTCAGGCCACGCCCCCTTCCACTGGGAGGGAGGGTGACGTTCTCCCTGCAGCTCATGCTCAGACTGCACAGTGCTGCTGTCTGAGAGTGGGCTGTTCAAAAGGACATCCCTGTGTCCATCCAGGCCCTCATGGAGGACAGGGAGTTTGAAAGCTGGACTGTCCAGCCTAAAACTCGACCTCTGGCCACCCTAGGGGCAGGCTGATGTTAGCGTGGCTGGACGTCCGGCTTTAGGCTGGACAGTCCGGTTTTCTGGCTCCTTGTCCTCCGTCCGGCGCAGTGCCTGGACAGACACAGGGATGTCCACCCTTTCAGTAGCTCATACAGATTCTCCTTCGTGTCTTCACGGAGCCAGGGGCGTGACCTCGTGTTTAGGGTGTGGCTTCATAGGGAGCGGGACGTGGCTTCACGTTTGGGGGCATGGCCAGTGAGGTCCGGCTTTCTGGGGTGAAGACAGTGGCCACCCTAGCTGCTGTGGAGGTCACAGGTAAAGGGGAGGGCACTGAGGATGTTACTGTTAGGGCTCGTTCACACGACCGTGTGTGTTTTGCGGTCTGTTTTTCACTGATCCGTTGTTCTGTTTTTGCGCTCCGTTGTGTTTCCGTTTCCATTCCGTTTCCGTTCCGTGATTCCGCAAAAACTGTCCGTATGGCTTCAGTATGCTTTCCGTAGCTGTTCCTTGTTTTTGTGGAGATAAAACGGAACAATGAGTTAACTTTAGACTCTAGTAGAAAATCACGGATCCGCAAAAACGGATGACATACGGAGGGTTTTTTTGCAGAACCATTGACTTGAATGGAGCCATGGACCGTGATTTGCGGACAATAATAGGACAAGACTCATAACCTTGCAGAACGGAAATACGGACATACGGAAACGGAATGCACACGGAAGACCTTCCGTTTTTTTTGCAGACCCATTGAAATGAATGGTTCCGCAAACGGTCCGCAAAAAAACGGAACGGACACGTAAAGAAAAATACGGTCGTGTGAACGAGCCCTTAAGGAGAAGGCTGCTGTGGATGTCACTGTTAAAGGGGCAGGCACTGTAGAGGTTATTCTCGATATCTTTTAACGACACACACGCAAAGCCGGGTCCTTCTACTAGTATATATATATATATATATATATATACTAAACAGAAAATGGTAGCCCGGCATATTTATGATCATTTATATGCGCCAAGAGCTTCCACTTTATCTACTTTTCTACATAGCAGTAATGCTTTTTTACCTTTTCATATGTTCATTTTATATGTCATGGCCTATCTAGTGCTGCTACCATTTTCTGTTTAGTATTTAATTAGCCAGCAGGTAGTTTGCACCTGACTCTCACCTGCAGGAGGTGCTGTCCTTTTTTTGTAATTGTATATATATATATATATAAGTAACTGGACAACATTAAAGAGGTAGTCCAGGATTTTATTATTGATGGTCTATACTGAAGATAGGCCATCAATATCTGAGAGTCCAACAACTGGCACCCTGCCAATCAGCTGTACCCGCCAGAAGTCAGCGCCAGCACAACTGTGTAGTGGACAGAGCTGGTTACTGCAGTGCTGTCCCCATTCACTTCAGTGGGAGCAGTGCTGTAGTAACCAGCCCCATTCTCTACACAGTGGACCAAGCTGTGTAGCTCTGGTGACAACCTCTGGCTCCAGAGCTACTGCAGAACAGATTGACGAGAGTACTGGGTGTTGGACCCTCACCGATCAGACATTGATAGCCTATCCTGAGGTTAGGCCATCAATTGCAAAATCCTGGAATACCCCTTTAACACAGTATTAAGCACAGTATTACTTGGATTTCTAGGCACAAAACAGCTAATTTGGGGATACAGAATCTCAAAAATTATCCGCTGGATCCACCATCCCATCTAAAAGTTGCAGTAAGCTTAGGGTAAGAAGAGCCCAAGACAAGCATTTTTCTTTTGAAAGATTTAGAGGACATGGTCACAGAATAATATATTTCAGTATGCAGATCAGATCTGGCCCACGGTTCACTCCAAACGACAAGCATATGTGGGAATATTCACAGTGGATGATCGTGTTGCACTGCATGGCAATAAGACCATGAATGACATGATAATTAAAAACATGTCTGCCATGCGTACGAGTAGCTCTCTCCTAGCACAACTTGTGACTCCACTTGATGTATTACAGGTCAGTATGTAAGGAAGGCAAATGTAGAAATGGGAATAAAACGCCAGAATGTTTTCTTCCTTCACATTTTTCAATTCTGTTCATCCGTGTCTAAGTCATCATTATGCTCTCTGTTTTCCAAATGTTACGAACAGGAAATAACAACCAAAATGGAGATTGTCACCTATTCTTCCTAGACTCCTGAAGGACAAATTTCTTTACTAGAGGCGAATCCAAAGTATGAAGTTTGGAAGAAATGAATGATAAGAAGGTGCTTAACCCCTTTAAGACTGAGCAATTTTACATTTTTTCATTTTCATTTTTTTACTCCCAGCCTTCTAAAAGCCATAATTTTTTTACTTTTCCATTCACATAACCATATGAGGGCTTGTTTTTTGTGAGACAAGTTTTAATTTCTAATGGCACCATTTACAGTTCCATACAATGCAGTGGGAAGCCGGAAAAAATTCCAAATGAGGTGGAATTATAAAGAAACACAATTCCACTGTAGTTTTATGGGTTTTGTTTTTACAGCATTTACTATGAGGTAAAACTGACCTGATACTTTCATTCTCCAGGTCAATACAATTACAATGATCCTACATATATATAGTTTTTCTTATGTTTTAATACTAGAAAAAAAAAGGAAAGCTTTGGGAAAAATTTTTTATGTGTAGGGGTGCCTTTTTTTGCAGGGTGTATCTGTACTTTTCATTGATACCATTTTGGAGTGTGCATGACTTTTTTATCACTTTTTATTATATTTTTCGTGGGAGGTGAAGCAACCAAAAAACAGTGAATCGGCCATTTTTACTTTTTTCTGTTTCGCCATATGGGATAAATATTTTTATGTTTTAATAGTATGGGCGTTTTCCCATGTGACGATGCCCATGATGTTTGTTTATGTATTTTAATTTTAATTTTGGGAAAATTTTGTGATTTTAATTTTTATATTTTTTAAAATATTTTTAAAAACTTTTTTTTTTTCTTTTTTTTACACTTTTTAAGTGTCACCTATGGGACTTGAACAAGCAATCATTAGATTACTTCTTTCATAGACTCAAATGTATTAGCATCGGCAGCTGCCTGCTGTTTAAAATAACAGGCACCTGGTGGCTATGGAACCCGCTGCGCTCGCAAGAGGGCGCCATCTTTAAATACTCAACCGGCAATGTGTATATACGTTAGGTGGTCGGGAACAGGCTAAATCCTAAGGATAGGTCATTAATAGTAGATCAGTGAGGGTCCGACTCCTGGCGCCCCCAGCGAACAGCTGTTTGAATAAACCAAAGCAGCTGTAATTACACGGCACAGCAGTGGCAATGCCGATGGCGAGCAGGTAATCAGTGAAGAGGACACAGCGTCTGTACGAGTGCTGTGTTCTCTTCAAACAGCTGTTCGTCGGGGATGCCGGGAGTCGGACCCCCGTCAGTCTGTTACTGATGATGTATTCTGAAGATAGGTCATCAATATGGGAAACCAGACAACCCCTTTAACTAAGAAATTGCTGGACTGAAATGACTACTTAATATAATACTGGTGACTTTTCATTCCAGTCACCAAAAAACCCACTACTTGTTTATTCGGGTTCAGCTCATTTTGACAATGTTTGACCTGTACTTGAAGTGTGCAAATCAATAAAATGTGTATGTGAGTATTACTTAATGCACCACCTGCATTTTCAATCTTTCCATTTTTCAACTTTTGGAACTGCAGAGCGGGTGGAAAAAAGTCATAAAAGGGTCCACCTTTACATAGAGCAGTATTCTTTTTAACACAATTCTACTTAAAGTAGACAGCTGGAGTGATTTGGGTCTAATTTATTTAGGGGGGCATGCCATAAATGTGGTGACATTAACTCCATAGGAAACCTCCTTGGTGGAGTAAAGAGGCTGAACACTTTACCACTACCGCGTACCACTGAATGAGGGTTATATGCCACTTACTATTACATCCTTATTTCAACTTGTGCCTCGTTTTCTAGATGAGTAGAGTCATGTCCAATCCGTCCATAAAGTGGCTTCAGATTGAGGAGTATGTGACCAAAACTATCACCATAGAAATGCAGCGCGCCTGCCATCTGCACACACATAGGTTCTGGAGGTGGAATGAGGGAGTGTTTGGACATCTGCAGTTATCTTATGGATGTAAGCACTGTGTGGATGGGACATGAGCCTGGTTGAGCTGAGGGGATGGGTTTTTTTTTACTTCACTAATCTAAAAAAATGGTGCAGAAGTTGAAATTGGCCAAACACTTAAGGAGTCCCTTTAGATTTCTTAATGGCATGTCTGACTGATGCTCCTCAGCCTTGAAGGTGCTCTGCTCTGACAGGTGCTCCTTTACCAACATAAAATGTAATCCAAAGCCCAAGCTATTTTGGAAATGTGAAAATATGTCACTTCCTCTGTCTCCTGCTCTCCGTATGATACAACGTTGTGTGGAGCAGGTGCTTCCTCCTAGCCCAAGAAAGCAGGAAACACTTGTATGACATGAATTCTCCCTTGCAGGCTCCCTCCTATATGCTACAAGTATATCATCTTTCAAAGAAGAGTAAAAGATTTATTTTAATTACATTCCTTTCATAAAAGTGGTTGTCAATCAAGTGGTTTCCACTCTCCTACAAGAAGTAAAGTGATGTCGCATGTCCTACAGTATATTGTACAGTTGGCATATAGATCAGCGAGAGTAACCTGGGTAGTTATATGTTACATTTCTCATTTTTCAGGAGTAGATTGTAGAATATTTTTATATTTTATATTTTTGTATATTACCCTGTTTGTCACTGATACTCATTACTGTCATGCCAAGGGTCAAGAATATGATTACAGAGTCATACCAGTCAGATATTACTCAATAAATAAATAATAAATTGATACGGCAAAGATGTTGAACCTAATATGTCAATCCAGGGGCTCCCGTTGCCAAAGATACAAAGGTTATATCCAAATCCAACAAGAACTTGAAATCAGGATTCTCACTGACAAAGGAGCATACAAAAATGGATGTTTTTTGGAAAAATAAACAATTGTCTTCATGGAGATCTTTGGGAGTATCATATTGTTTTATTCCCCTGCACTTGGTAGATTTGGTTAATATTGATACATCTTAATACAAAGGAACACTTGGAGCGTTAACAGTCAGAAAATAACTTGTAAATGATAATTATGTCTGTGGCTAACTGGGCCTGACAACTGAATACCACTGCGCTGAGCCATGACTGAAATGACAGCAGATTTCCCTTCACTTCCTCTATCATACTTACTAACATTTTGCATGTAAATTAAAACTTTTGGATGCAATTTTTGTTTTAAGATTGCATTTTACTCATTTTTGGCTAAAAATCATATTTTCAATTGGTCTTTATTACAAATATTGAGCTGTTCTGTCACAAAGGATTAACTGTCTAGCTGTGTGAATGTATTTTTTACTTTCACTTGGTCATCTAATAACTCTTATCTTTAGGTTACCAAGAGGTCATGAACACTTATTTAAAGGGAACCCGTCAGCTCTGAAACACCCCTGATCTAGAGTAAGCGTTGTATAGTGTAAGTGATGCTGAATCCGAATATGTAATTTAGTATGTAGACAAAAAAGGATTCCATATTGTTAATAAAGACCCATTGAAAAAATGATTTTTAGCTCAAAATAAGTATAATGCAATAATTAAAAAAATTGCCCAAAAGGTGTACATAGCCTTTAAGTCTCAATCCTGGACATGCCCAAACCCACCCAGGAAGCAGCATTTAGATAAATAAACCCCACCATTTTCAATCTGGGACAAGTCAAATCTGCCAGGATTGTTTCTGAAATACAGGACAATTCCAGCAAATTGTGTAGCATACCACACTTGTATCCTGCAGAGACTGTTAAAAAAAAAAACGTTTTTTTTTTTTTTTTTTTTTTACAGTGGATCTCTATGGTGAATGAATGCTACAGTATGACATCAGTCTGAGGCATCTGTTAACATATACGTTTTTTTCATATGTTAAACGGATGACAAAAATGTGATGTGAACCCAGCCTTAGATATTTTGCACCGCATTTTGACTCCAATTAGCAACACCTCTTTTTTTAGACACTGTTTAAAACTGTCAAGGAAGGTACAAAAAGTGTCTAAAACACATAATCAATTTGGTGTACACCATGTACACCCTTTTTTGGCACAATATGAGCCAGAATTATGGTGCTTTTTCTTAGTGGAGCTCTGCCAATGTCCTCAGAGAAAGGAGAACAAAGGAATCCTGGAAGCAATATACATTTCCACAATGTACAGCCACCTAGAAGCCCCCGTGGCACGGTTACTACAGTATGTAGCTCCTGTGGTCCTTTACTCCATACACTAGAAGGGTCATGTTACTAGAACTTCTAATCTCATCTGTTTTCCTGAGAATTGGTAAATGCGTCTATCTCAATACAATGCCGTATATTGCAGATCATGTTTCTATTGCCGTGTGCCATATTATTTCAATTATCTTTACTGCTGTACATCTGTAACGTCCTGAGAATTCCTTTGGGATTGGCATATAAGAAGAGCTAGTATAACGTTACATAGCCGACAAGAAACCCAAAAATGTCAAGGTTTCTATTTCTATGCTTTGCTCCTCTTTACATTTTTTTATCGTTTAGCTGTGATGTAAAATAAAACCTACATCATCCATTTCCAACCCTCGTCATTATGATAACATACTAAAAACGCATAAGAACTCTAGGCAATAACATTCAGCCACAAGGTCCCATCGGACTAAGTAGGTTAACATTTTTCTCCTGCTATTTGTTCACATGGGGAACATACCCTAAACTCGCTAATTGTGTAACTCCGCGTCCAGCCTTTGTATAAATAGTTATGTTCCTTCAAGACTTCAGGCAGACTAGAATAGTAAACTATTTACTTGTGTCTCGGTTGTATTTATGAGTACCACAAGAGCAAAGGCATCACATCTATCATACAGGACACATTTCGTAAAGCACAATAACAATGGTATCTCACACGCTCGGACGTAAAACACGGAATCTAAAAGCGGCATGTGTTAGCGACATAAAAGGGGAACGATTTAGGCATCTGCATGGAGATCTGAGTGGCCTGGAGGTATTATGCCACTCTGGTAATTTATGAGTGGAAAATGTCTTCATAGAACTTTCTTATAATCTTCTTGAGACGATTGCTCATGTCTTGTACATTTCACCCTGGCGCCAGAACAACACACTGCATTTGCTGCAACATCACCATGCCTCTGGCTTCCTGTCTACACGTGCTGCAGCCCTTTCATGATGATGATGTTTATAAGGGTATACATCAATATTATGATCAATATGCTGCTTATATCATGCCGTATACGTAAACCAAAGGTGGTGTAAATGACTGAAGGATGAGGGTTATCAGCCTCTGTCTGAGGACGGACTATTGAGAGTCATCTAGTAAATGAGGTGCAAACAAGTCACACACAAGAAGGGGTACACTTCCCAGTTCTCACACGTCCAGATCTGCCTATTTTCCTCTGCCATGACACAAGACATCCAGGGAGCCCCAGTAAACTTTAGATTGATTTTTATCTAACGTGAATGCCCAGTTTAAAGGGAATCTGTCACCAGCGATCACATAGCTGTGGTTCACCTGAATAAAACGCTGTTTTTCTTTTATGATCTGAGGCTCTATTCCGGAGTTATGATACTTGTTCTTAATAAGCAGTTTAGGTCTTTGGTGCAATGAGGGCGTCACCATTGCTCTTGTTGCACCTAAGTTCCAATCCTTTCTGTGAGCAGCCCTTCCCATTCTGCTTTGTCACTGTCTGGCCCTGTTGTACGTTAGCGATATATCATAATGTGTTTAACCCTAAACATATATATATGCCATTCGGATGTATTTTTTATCTGTAGGTCACCAGCCTTATATGTTTTTGCCATTAATTCGTTATGTCATTAACATCCAATTGATAAGATCGGTCTGACAACTCGAACACTCACTGATCAGCTTTTGCAGCCTCTGGCGCTGGAAGTAGCACTGTGAATGGAACCGGGGGCACAGCTACAAGTGTAGTAATGGTAATAGTATCTGAGCTGCAGTAACCTTGCGCGACCACTACACTTTGAAGGGCGCTGTTCCTCCTGTTCTATTTGAAGTGCTAATTCCAGTATTGGAGGCTGCAGGAAAAAGCCAATCAGTGGGGGTGCAGGTTATCTGGACTCAACTGCTTGGATAGGTCATCACTATCAGAAGCCCTGAAAACCCCTTTATATCTATAAATTGATGTGAACGGGGCTGAGCCACGCCCAGGTGATAATAGTCGTGATGTCACTGGGCCTGCGGGAAACAGTGAGAAGGCCACTGCGCTACTGCAAGCGATGCTGCCTTCTCAAACAGCTGATCGGTGGGGGTCCTGGGTGTCGGACCCCGTTGATCAGATGCTAATGATCTATCCAGATGCAGATCCCCTTTAAAGTAGTCCCACCTATTTGGTATCACACATGCACAGGAATGCCATGTGCCAGGACTCAAGCATTGTACCTGTGTCTGACATGTTACACAATCAGATGTCTTGGGGGTTCTTCTATTGGGTAATACTCACAATCACCTAAAGATTGGGATGAGGGAATGCATTTACTAATGATTTTCTATTTTGCCCACAAACAGACTAAAATTTTTTCTTTTTCTTTTAATTGAATCCCCTCTTTCATTCTGTCATGTGTGTTCCTCTCCAGCAGCGCCAAAAACAGGCAAAACAAAGTTTAGGGGGTTAAAACCATTCTGAGCATTATCTTTCAGTAATTTGGCAATAGTGCTCTCACCATGCTCTGCAACATTGTTTCTACCATAAAACCGGCAGAAATATCATATAATCTATTTTTAACTTGTGCTTCATATTGGGTGACCTTCAGTTAGCCTGTAATGTATGATAAATCATACCGCTTAACTATCAGACGCCTCTAGATACCTGGCGCTAAAAGGTTGTCACCGAGCCCAGATTCGAGGTCTTGGAAACTTATGTCATTCTAAAATAACACATGCAAAACATCTGCAAGAAGACCCAAGGCCGATATAATTGTTACTGTATGTATGGGTGAAACTAACCATTCATGAATCCAGAATGATCTGTATACATATCAGGGGGCACCGTCCATGGCCATGAGGTTAGCCCCTCACCTCAGGGGGAGCTCTACCAGTACTGAAGAGGCAGAAATGTAGCCTCCAGCCCTGCATACATTACATGCAGCCACCATTATATTGATTAGCTTAACACATTAATGTTCACATTTTAAATCCCCCGCAGCTCCAGCACCAATCCTCCAGGGTTCCCCACCTGTCTTTTTTCCATGGCAGCAGCATCAATACCAGTATGCATCTTCACTGCTGGAGTGGAGGATGTAACAGGAGAGAACTGCGTGACGGATAAAGGGTGGATATAACAGGTGAGAATTGCCAGAAGATCACAGGGATCAGCAACCTCCAGCACTCCAGCTGTTCACAAACTACAACTCCCAGAATCCTCCTTTCACTTCATGGGAGTTACAAGAACAACCTAGAAAGTCTGCATGCTGGGAGTGGTAGCTTCACAGCAACTGGAGTGGCTGATCCCTGGGGTGTCTGTAGCTACTTGACATCCTCTTTTATTTGGGGATCTTTGCAATTCAAAGGCAATTCTCTGAGGGTTTGATGTTGGGGCATAGTTTCTAAAATGGCAGGGTATGCCTGTTCATAAAAATTTTGGTCTGTCCGTGATTTTTGGCTCAGTTGTTCACAAAAAAGTGGATGTTAGCGACCCTGTATTGGGGTGTGATTTGGCATCTGTACTTATTTTGGTGACTAGTTATTTTGGGGTTCAGTTTAGTTTTACACTAGCGTTTGGGAGATCCGGCAGGCTGTTTCAGCTGGTCAATCGTCCAGTCAATTCTCTGCATATTTGGCGGCTTTGTGGCCGGCTCTCCGGCGGTCCCCTTTATAGTTAATGGGGCTGGACGGCATTTATGTAGTCTCTGGCAGTGTCGGACCCAGAGAGACCCGGAAGGCTGTTCCCTTGCCAAATCTCCCGAATGCTAGTGTGAAACTAGCCTTAGGGTGTCTAATTATTTTGAGGTCTGAAGTTGTTTCGGTAACTATACTTATTTTGGGGGCTGTGGTGTGTATTTATTCTGGAGTCTGAATATACCTTAGAGTCTGGTATGGGGTGTATTAATTTTGGTGCATGATAAAGGAGTCCTATGTACATGCACATGCATTCTACAAGTGTATGGCTGTTCATGATGATGAGTCCCCATGAGTGACTGCCTGACTTTTCAATATGGCTTCTGTTCATAGTGGAGCCATAACAGCTAGGTCAGATCTGTTGTGGAACAAAGAATACTATTAATCCTGAGAGATTCCATTGTAGATTGGGGTCTGTCCGGTTTCTGTTGTGGGTTCTGCATTTTTAACAGCAAGAAAAGTGCAGTACACAATATTATTTCCTACAGAAATACTGGAAACACTGGTGGAACCACTACTGACAACCTGAAGAGAGTCACGCTAACCAATCCTAAAATAAGGAGGCAGCACATGAGTCTTGTTACCCAAATCAACCAATGAGAGATTAATTTTCTTTCTTAAACTGCTATGGCAACCTGTTTCGATGACTGAGGCCCATATTTCTCAGATGTCGGTAAATGTTACTTCAGGTTTGTAAAATGAGTGGTTTATATTTGTCATATACCATTTGTGTACTGTAAACATGTCCCACGGATCTCAATTTAATTCCTTGAAAACTGGCAAGAAAATCCTTCACATAGTATAAAAACTCTCTATTCCCACAGCATACATCTATTCAGCTCTCTGATACTGTATGTATTTGCCAAGCAATCCAAATAAAAAAATATTAGAATACCAAAATAATTAGAAATAAATGAAAAAGCAAAACCGTTCTTGACACAAAGGGAATAACACAGAAAAAATCTGCTCTGAAATGTACCATTATAGGATGTCTACATACAGAACAATGACTTACACACTCCGGAACTGAATTTACATCATACCCAGATATTTAATACTTAGAAACTAGTCTAAGCCTTAAATTTACATCTCGAAAACTTTTCCTAGCATGGAAACTAAAAACGTTCATTTCTTACCAAAATATATCTTCACTATAGAGATTCCCTACTATCATCATCATTTTACTACAGTATTACCATTTCTGTGCGTTGGTTAGTGCTGTGATTTCTCGCATTCTGCCGGAAAGCAATAATAGATAAATGGTCACATTAACATGTTTGCTGAAAATTTTATGATGGTGATATGTGTGCACACCTTACTAGTAGTGAGAGGGAACCTGTGTGGTATGGACAGAGCAACACCGCTACAGGGGCTGGGGCCACCAGGAGGGAGCGCCAAGATCCAGTGGCCATGGACCTCTGCACAGGGAGTAGAAGAAGGCAGGTGATGATGAGGTGTGATGCAGAAGGTACAGACCGCTGGTATAACAGAAAAGAAACATTCAGGTTAACAATACTGGTGCTTCTTCCAGGACCAGAAGTTGAATAGTTTGAGTTGGTCTCAACATCGGAGGAAACTGCTCCTGTACCTTCTGTGTCAGTAGAACTTGTGACCCAAGGGGTTTGGCCCTCTTTCCAACAGTGTTCCAGGTCACACCACTAGGGTCCTTCCCCTTCAGTATGGTCAACCTTCTATTTGGAATAGTACCGACCCTCATCTGCATCACGTATCATGTGACTACAGCTGCCAGAAACTCAGACTGCCTTCCAACAATAAAGCAATACTTCCTCCAGCTGTGTCACATATTCATATGGCTGCAGATCATATCAAAGTCAGACTGTATGTACTAAGACTTCCCCTGTCACTTCCTTTGGTATGTCACTTCTGACACAAGGGGAGCAGGCCACCGGTCACATGCCCACTACTAACAGGATGTTGATTTCAGAACAGCAGGTAGATGAAGAGTTGGCCATGTAGTGATGGAGACCAAACCCTGTGGCAGGGACCAGATAAGTATGATCACCGCCATGGAAAATCTATTATAGTCATGGATAACCCCTTTAAGTTCTAAAATGTCCTCTATTACTGCTCCTTCTTCTGATTTTGTGCTTCAGAGAGTAAGGAAGTAGGATCCACTGCTTCTCTGTGTTTATTCTTGGGACAGAAATGAACATAGATCATAGCAACATAGCCTGTCCACACAGAAAAAGTTAGAATTACAGAAAAATTGCGGAAGGAAAAACAGCTAAAAATGCAGGATACAAGTCATATAATTGCCAGAAAGGCAGGGATTAAAAGGATCTGTACTATGGCAGGCCACAGCAACCAAACAGCTCCTACATATCACCAGGAGAGGGCCTTTTGGTCACCTGGAACAACCCACTACTCGTAAATTACTGCTCAGATGCTGTGGTCACAATTAAACACAGCATCAGTCCATCAGACTTGTCTCTGATCACTCTGCTGGTGGGTGTCTGCTGTGTAAAAGAGCTGTGAAACCTGGCCAGCTTCTGAGTGGGCACCATCTTTAAAGAAGTGATATCCACTGTACATGTAATGTAAACTTCAGGAAGAGGTTAAAAGGGTTGTGGAGCACTAGTATACAGATGACCTAAGAGGCCTCTACATTCGTGCGAGTGCTGCGTCCTCTTCACTGTTTAACTGCACGCTGTCTAACTTGTAGTGGCAGTGCAATGTAACTATAACTGCTTGTCCTGTTCACTTGAATCAAACTACGGGCTCATTCAGACGGCCATATCCATTTTGCGGTCTGAAAATTGTGGATCTGCAAAACGCAGAAACCGGCCGCGTGCGTTCTGGATTTTGAAGAACAGAATGGCCAGCCTTATAATAGAAATGTCTATTCTTGTCTGCAATTGCGGACAATAATAGGACATGCTCTATCTTTTTGGTGGGGCCACGGAACGCAAATACGGATGTGGACAGCACACAGTGAGCTGTCCGCATCTTTTGCAGTCCCATTGAAATAAATGCGTCGGCATCCGTTCTGCAAAATTGCGGGACGGATGTGGACACAAATATACGGTCGTCTGAATGAATCCTACCAGCTGTTGTTACACTGCACCACGGCTAACCAGTGAACAGTGAAGAGGCCACAGCCTTGCATAAGAGCCGCGGCCTCTTCAAACAGCTGATCAGCAGCATAGGTCACCAATATACTGCATAACCATTTTAAATTGATAATACCAATTTTATTTGACTAATTTTAATACTATACAGATTACCTTGTATACCGGTACCATACAATCTGAGTAAATTCCAAAAACTACCCTCAATGGAACATTTGACATCGGTAATCTGAAGGACCCAAGTTTAGAACCTGATGATCACATGTAGTCATCTAGTCACTAGCAGTCGTCTTGTTTCATTTTGATTAACTGAGAATCAAAATTACCGAATATAGAAGTAATTTCTTTGTGCCTTGGGCCATTTAGCTCAATGTACAAAATCCTATTGTTTGTGTGCACTAATCCATGTACTTGTGTAATATCTGAGTTACTCAATGGAAAGAAGTTATGTGTTCTTTTGCCTTGTACTTTTCAAAGGACATGCTGAGCTTACGTAAATATAGGCGGCCAGACCAGTCCACACTGTCAGAAAATTAAAAAACTATGTTTTTATTATAAATACTGATAATACATATTTTTATATTTAGCCTCTTCTGGACTGCCCATAAACTATAAATGCACTTTTGAGCTATGTTTGTTTATGCCAAGACAATCGTCCTTGCAGTGATAGCTGGGCTCCCCATTTAGAAGGCAGAAACGTTTTTTAATCATCTTTACATTGCTGTATTCACATGAGCGCTTTGTATACAGATCAGGAAGCAGCAATGCCATTTTCTGCTCCCACTCCAGCGATCACATGATTGCCGAGTAACTGCAGTAGCTGCTGGGTCTTAGCAGAACCGGATCAGCGCTGCAGTGCATGTCAGGGGGCTGAATTGCTCTTGTAAATAGAGCTAATATGTCAGTCTCAGTGACAGGAGTAATGTAATCAGCAATCAAAAAATAATGTATTGTTAAATTGAAATGACCCCAAAAGACTTGTATAACCTTATGGGGACACAAACTGTGAAATAAAGGGAACAAAAGTCAAAATAATATAAAAAAAAAGAAGAAGAATGAACCACTGGCCCACATCACAGCTTCTAGACACACTCCTATTAACCATAAACTATGTATCCCTATATCATTTAACTAAATGGAAAGGGGATACAATTTAGAAATGTATTTTAGTTGCACTTTATGCTTTAAAAAAATAATTGAAAAAAATTTGAGAGATACTATTTTTTTCCTTTATTTTTTCCAGGGTTTAAAAAAAATGCTAAAATATAAGTGGCATACAAATAAAGCCTAGTGTGTCCCCAAAAAAGATGCAAAAATTATTTAAAGAGAGTGTGTCAGCAGAAGCACCTCTAATAAACTAAGCCCACGTTTACATATGTATCGATTAAGTATGTGTTTCAAAAGTTGATTTCACTTGAGTTGATTTTTGAGTTGTTTAAAATATGCAAATGAGCAGTTCACACTGAGGGCGTTGCTGCTGCTCTGGTGCACGAAAGATCCCCTCCTTCTGCCTCCCAGTCACTCCCTTTGCAGTCTAAAAAACAACTAAAAAAACATAGCTTTTCATTGGAAAAATTTGCAAAATAAAAACTCTTCCACATATTTGGTATCACCTCATACATAATAACCCGTACTATATGATTATTATGTAATTTATCTCGTACGGTGAACACAGTAAAAAATAAAAATTAAAAAAAAGCCAAATTGCTGTTTTTTGTGTATTCAACACCAAAAAACTGAAATAAAAAGCAATCACAAAGGGTTGTGTACTCCAAAACAGTTCCAATGTAAATGAAAGTCATCACACAAAAATCAAGCCCCCACACAATTCAGTAGCCCAAAAGGTAAAAATGTTATGGATCTTGGGATGTAGCAATGCAAAAAACTTTTTCTTTAAAAAAAAAAAAAGTTTTTCTTGTGCAAAAGTAGAAAAACTTAAATAATATTTGATGTCATTGCAATCATAGTGGCCCAGATAATAAAGTTATCATGTTATTTATTCTGCAAAGTGAACATCGCAAAATTAAAGGGGTTCTGTAGTTCTGTAAAACTGATGATCTATCCTCTGGATAGATCATCAGCATCTGATCAGCGGGGGTCCGACACCCGGGACCCCCGTCGATCAGCTGTTTGAGAAGGCAGCGGCGCTGCAGGAGCGCCACAGCCTTCTCTGTGTTTTCCTCAGGCCCAGTGACGTCACGACTAGTATCACTGGCCTGGGCGGGGCTAAGCTCTGTTCACTTGAATGGAGCTTAGCCCCGCCCAGGCCAGTGATACTAGTCGTGACGTCACTGGGCCTGCGGTAAACACAGAGAAGGCCGCGGCACTCCTGCAGCACCGCTGCCTTCTCAAACAGCTGATCGGCGGGGGTCCCGGGTGTCGGACCGCCGCCGATCAGATGCTGATGATCTATCCAGAGGATAGATCATCAGTTTTACCGAACTGCTGAACCCCTTTAACAAAAATTAATGTAAAAACGCAATGGCCTTATTGCTGTTTTTTTTCCTTTCCACCAGAAAGAGTTAATAAAATGTAACCAGTAAGTTATGTGGACCCCCAAAATGGTGTCATTAAAGACTAGAACTTGTCCCCCAAAAACAAGCCCTCATACCACTACACTGTTAGAAACCTAAAAGTCATAGCTCGTAGTATGAGATGTTACTAAAGACCTCAAATGCATACAGGCGAAAGGGGTTAAATAACCGAACAAAAAAGTTACAAAAGTACTAAACAAAAACAAATAAGGGTCTGGTCAGGAGTGGGGGGAACTGGCCTAAACTTGAACTGATTAAAGAAGCCTTCTTCTGTCATTTTCTTGGCAATAAATCATAAACTGATGGTGTTATTAAAGATGTTGGCCCATCTCACACATGAGTGACCTGGTTATTTCTGGAACTCCAATAGAGGTGAATGAAAAGGTGGCCGCACTTGCACAGTGCACCCTCCATTCACTTCTATGCAAGTTCTGGAAATTGAAGACTATACTCGCTTGTGTGGTGTGCCCTCCTTCACCCCATTCCAGAGATAGGTGCAGGTTCCAGAGGTGGGGCCCACACCAATCTGACACTGGTGGAATATCCTAACAATAAGTCTTTAATGCGTGACATGGGCCAACCACTTTAATGAACTTCTATTTTTCCTTACCATTACCACTAACTATTGCATGTTTGGATCAATTGTATTTCTGGATCTTGGGACCACCTTCTTGCTCTTCCTCTGACTCAAGCATGTCCAGTTCACACAACCTCTCTGTCAAGGTTGGGGTACACAGAAAAGGGAGATGTGATCCCTGAGCTCTCCCCAACCCCTGTCCCTGCCTAATTGCCTCCGTGTCCTAGGCGACACGGCGACAACCACGAGGACTGCAATTACACTTACTAAGGTGCAGGGAAAAGGGACAACAAACAGAGACGAACAAAACACAGAAGAATGGTCAACAAGCCGCGTCAGAAAACCAGAGATAACGTAAGTACAAATCAGCAGACGGTAGAGTAGTCAGGTACGAGCCAAGGGTCAAATATAAGCTGTCAGGATACACACGATACAAGAGCACAAGCAGGTATAGCAAGGATTTGCAAAAACCGGCAAAGAGCAAAGAAGAAGGCAGATATTTATGCAGGAAGATATCCCACCCCCAGGTTCTGAATGGACCAGATTCGAGAAGCCACTCAGCCCAGCACCTGAGTATTAACCCTGAGTAGGCAAACAAAAACATGAAGATGGGCATTGGCTCCAAAACAACTCCACAGTGTGAACATGGTTAAAGGCAAGGCGTAGGCACTAAACAGAAACACACAAAAACTCAGAATACCAAGCAAAACATAGAATATCTATGTTCTCCGGTGACCAGACCTGACACTCTCCATGCCTATAGTTCATGCTTGCTGTCTATGGAGAGAATCTACCACAAAAATGGAGTGCTCCTTTAATTATTGCATCAATAAAATTAATGGAAACCCAAATAGAAGTCTTTGTATTGCTAGTTGTTCGATGTGGTATGAACGTTCCTACCTCAGTGTATGAGTGCCTTTGTTATATTTCACCTTCCAAATGATCATTTTGGTTGGAATTTTCCGTTTTGACTAATCGACTAAGGTGGATTCACTACTCTGCAGGTCTCTGGGGTAATACTGTGAGTGCGCTGAAATACGCATTCACCCAGTCTAGACTGAATAAAATGCATTAACCAACAAGAACTAAAAGTGCTCCCAACATGATTAGTTTTCTTTTTGAGGTAAAACTGACCTAAACAATATTAAATATGGAATTCTTTAATATACCCTTATGATTTAAGACCTTCCCATTTAAAATATTAAAAACACCTGAAGGAGAAATTGAAAAGAAAAATCCACGTGGAGGCTGACATAGACTTTTTATAAATGGCATAAATTGCTAGCAGTTGTACCAGCTCTTTGTCTATGGCATTTTTTATGATACAAAAAGGAATATTAATGGACTCTGCAAGTCATTTTGAGCTATAAAGCTTTATTTCCCTCAAAGCTTTACCTGCCAGTGAGGCTAGAAGCTGGTATCACTTAACAATTGGGGAATAAAGAGGCTTCTGATTGGAACATTTCAGAAAACGCATCACAAAGAAAGAAAATAATGACTTCTAAAGTGGCATGGCACCTACTCACTTACACACAAGAGCGGGAAGTAACTACTATTATACTTGTCAGCGGATTTCATCTCAAAGTAATAGACCTCCAATACCAGAGACCTTCCAGCTCACATCATAAGACTTCAACATCACGTGCCCACCCAGCATCTCAAGAAAACACACGTGGCCCATTCCCCATTCTAACTTATACTGGTATTTGGTTTCACTGGTTTTTATGCAGGTTCGGCACTTTTACAACACAGAAATGTATCTAAGGCATATGAATGTAATATGGGGTGGGGGTCTCCTCTTGGAAACCCCTCTATTAGCTACAGCAGTTGCAGGCAGCCACATATTTCAAGTGACTGGCGGAAGGTACATGCTCATTATTAAGAAGGGTACTAGCAAAGTAACAAAGGGGCTCTGTAAGGGGGACACTGATTGAACATTGAGGAAGCTATGCAACAAATATAACTGGGGGAAGGGCACTATGGGACACTTTAAATGTAACTTTGGATTACTAAGGTAGAAATATGGTGTTAGGGGCACTATGGTGGCAAACAGTGACTACTGTGGATGCACAATGTGGGAAAAGCACTGTAACTACACTTCTGTAGAGATATAACATTCTGTGTAGCTATTATAGAGGTTCGACATGGTCTATGGAATGAGAAAGGGACCATATTTCATATACAGGTTCTCGCAATGTATGGCACCAACTAGGGCTGGGCGATTAATCGAATTAATTTGATTAATTCGCCAATTGCAAGCCTCAAGATTTTATTTTTTAGTAAAATCGTGAATTCGATTTTCCTAAAATGGCGCCCGACATATAAAATAAAAAAAATATCTCACCTGTCCTGCGCCACGGCTCCGCTCCAGTGTCCGGCGCTCCTCTTCTTTTCCGGGGCTGCGCTGCACTGTCCTGACCGCGTACAGCATCAGGACGTAGTGCGCGCACTCTGACCTGACGCTGCACGCAGTCAGGTGACAGTGCAGCGCCGGGAGAAGAAAAGGGGCGCCGGACGCCGGACAGGTAAGTGATTTTTTTTTTATTATTATGATGGTGGCTGATTGGAGGTCTGAAGGGGGCACTTTGGGCTGCTCTGAGGTCTGGAGGGGCACTTTGGGCTGCTCTGAGGTCTGGAGGGGGCACTTTGGGCTACTCTGAGGTCTGGAGGGGGCACTTTGGGCTGCTCTGAGGTCTGGAGGTGGCACTTTGGGCTGCTCTGAGGTCTGGAGGGGGCACTTTGGGCTGCTCTGAGGTCTGAAGGGGGCACTTTGGGCTGCTCTGAGGTCTGGAGGGGGCACGTTGGGCTGCTCTGAGGTCTGAAGGGGGCACTTTGGGCTGCTCTGAGGTCTGAAGGGGGCACTTTGGGCTGCTCTGAGGTCTGAAGGGGGCACTTTGGGCTAATCTGAGGTCTGATGGGGGCACAGTGGGCTAATCTGAGGTCTGATGGGGCACAGTGGGCTGATGTGGGGTCTGATGGGGCACAATGGGCTGATGTGGGGTCTGATGGGGCACAATGGGCTGATGTGGGGTCTGATGGGGCACAATGGGATGATCTGAGGTCTGATGGGGGCACACTGGGCTGATGTGGGGTCTGATGGGGCACAATGGGCTGATGTGGGGTCTGATGGGGCACAATGGGCTGATGTGGGGTCTGATGGGGCACAATGGGCTGATCTGAGGTCTGATGGGGCACAATGGGCTGATATGGGGTCTGATGGGGCATAATGGGCTGATGTGGGGTCTGATGGGGCATAATGGGCTGATCTGAGGTCTGATGGGGTCACAGTGGGCTGATCTGAGGTCAGATGGGGGCACAGTGGGCTGATCTGAGGTCTGATGGGGGCACAGTGGGCTGATCTGAGGTCTGATGGGGGCACAGTGGGCTGATCTGAGGTCTGATGGGGGCACAGTGGGCTGATCTGAGGTCTGATGGGGGCACAGTGGGCTGATCTGAGGTCTGATGGGGGCACAGTGGGCTGATCTGAGGTCTGATGGGGGTATAGTGGGCTGATGTGAGGTCTGGTGGGGCCACAGTAGGCTTTTTTTTATTTATTTTTTATATTTTTACTAACATAAGAAAATCGAGATTTAAATCGTGAATCGTCCAAAATTAAAAAAAAAAAATCGAGATTTTTTTTGGCCATATCGCCCAGCTCTAGCACCAACTAGCCAGGAGCTAAAATGAAATCAATAAACAGCATGTGTTGTTATCCTGTATTAATATTATAGATATTAGATGATATGCTTCAGGCCATGTCTTTCAGCAGGACAATGTTCTAGACATTTCAAAGTAGTGACAAAATGACTTTAAACAGTAAAAACAAATTGGGTCGTTTATCAAACTAGTTTAAAGTAGAGCTGGCTTACTTGCCCATAGTAACCAATCAGATTCCACCTTTCATTTTCCAAAAGAGTAATCAAAAATGAAAGGTGGAATCTGATTGGTTGTTATGGGCAACTAAGCCAGTTCTACTTTACACCAATTGGATAAATGACCCCAAAAGTCTTGGAAAACCCATCCCTGAACCCTTACATGAAAACCATAGAAAATTTGTAGGAAGAATAAAAAAAAGATATGTCTATGCATGAGTTCTGTGCGGAAGAACTGGCAAGATTTCCTGTAAAGTATTATGTGAAGCTTGTGGAAGACTACACCAAGCACTTGATTCACATTGAAGGCGTTTGACATTTGAAATTGATCAATATCAATATCTGATCAGTGGAGGTCTGAAATCTGGAACCCCGTCAGCTTACCAAGCACAGTACAGTATATAGTATAGTGGCTGTGCTTGATACTGCAGTTCAGGCTTATTCACTTGAATGGGACTGAGCTGCACATAGAGCATGTGAC
Organism: Rhinella marina; assembly: GCA_900303285.1. Lineage (NCBI taxonomy): Eukaryota > Metazoa > Chordata > Amphibia > Anura > Bufonidae > Rhinella > Rhinella marina. The sequence goes on along the minus strand of ONZH01027945.1, from coordinate 50,848 downwards.
CAATGAATACAACGTCACTGGCCTAGGAACAAGCCGCAGTGCTCACAGGAACGCCTCTTCAAACATCTTATTGACAAGGGTGTTAAAGTTGGACACCCACCAATCACATACTGATGACCTATTCTGATGACAAGTCATCAATTTCAAACTCCCAGAAAACTTTTTTAAACAGTTAAAAAGCAATCACTAACGAAATGTATGTAAACTTCTCATATGCTGAAACTGATATAGTAAATAGAATTTGATGTAAAATTTACCTTTACAATTATTTTGAAAGCACTTTATATACTTTAAAGCAGTAATCATAGATTAACACAGAATACAAATGGTAAAATGAAGCGTGGAGTTACGGAAAAAAAAAAGGAAGTCTAAATATCCTTAGCCAAAGTCTACATAAACCTACCATGTCAACTGTACTTACAGGTAAAAAAGCATGGCACTTTATTTTATAAAATTTATACCAGACCAATCACAACTATGAACCTAAGGTCAGACTGAATTATCCTACAGGACCTAAAATCAGCAGATACTGCCCTTATTCTATCAGCTACCAAACTGAATTATCCTAAAGAAACTAACATCAGAAGATATTGGGGTATTTTAGATGCCCTGTACTGGTGGTGGATTCGCCACAGTTATGTAGAGGCGACGGCCTCTACATAACGTCTGCAGATCCATCGCCGCTTCTAAATGGAATACATTTTTACATTTAGATCATTTTCTACACCTAAAACAGGGGCAGAAAATTTAGACCTGGCTTGAGTGGGGAAAAGTCGCAGATGTGTCTCAATCTGCGCCAGAAATACGCCTCATTTAGGCATATTTCTGTTTAATAAATGACCCCTATAGTTCTTATTCTGTCAGTTACCACTCTTATTGCTAGTCTCCAGCATGGCTCCCCTCTCATTCACTGTCCTCAGCATTGCTCTCCCTATTATTCCTAGACCCCAGCCTGGATCCCCACTTTATTTTCTCCCCTCACTGCTAAGCTTGACACCTCAGTAGGAGGTGTGCAGGTTCCTTTGTTGAGCACATGAGAGCTCTCCAGTGCAGCACTCTTAGGCTACTTTCACACTAGCGGCAGTCCAGATCTGGCAGGTGAAGGGTGCTGTCGGATCCGGACTGCCGCAGGGACATGTGTGGGGGCCGGAACCGCGTTCCGGCCCCACACATGTCACACAGTACCATATACAGACATACATACATACACACACATGCACACAAACACATACATACTTACATACTCCAGGCAGGCAGGCAGGCCGCACGTCTTCACGCCCAGGAGGCGCGCAGCTATGACGATTCCCCACAACGCCTCTTGGGCGTGAAGACGTGCGGCCTGCCTGGAGTATGTAAGTATGTATGTGTTTGTGTGTATGTGTGTGTATGTATGTATGTCTGTCTGTACGTATGTAGTGACAGATCCGTCCTGAACTCCATTGAAAGTCAATGGAGGGCGGATCCGTTTACCATTGTGGTCACACCAAACGGATCCGTCCCCATTGACTTGCATTGGGGGTCATTCCGGATCCGTCTTGGTGCGGATGCCTGGGCCGGAGAGAAAACCGCAGCATGCTGCGGTTTGCTCTCCGGTCTGAAGACGGAACGGAATGCTTTCAGGAGCATTCCGTTGTCTTCAGTTCAGTTTTGTCCCCATTGACAATGAATGGGGACAAAACTGAAGCTTTTTATTTCGGTATTGAGCCCCTATGACGGAACTCAATACCGGAATTATAAAACGCTAGTGTGAAAGTAGCCTTAGTCTGAACTCTTCCCTTCTCTGACTGCAAGTCTACTGTTTACACTAGTCCAGTGATGCAACACAGCCCAGAACCACATCCAGACAATTCACAGAGTACATAAGTGAAATATGTGGTTGTTTTACTGTAGTTCCCATTGAAAAATTTGAGCAAAAAGTGGTCTTTGGTTGATTAGGGGGTGGTCTGCTTATAGGGAGGGCATATTCTATAGAGTATAGAGAAAGGTTTACATGCCACAAACCATAACTGTAATGGACTTTTTGGATAATTTCCAAACACTCATATCATAGAAACCATGGGGTCCTATTTTGTATTGATTGGATATAAAATAATTGGATTGATTGACTGATTGTAAGTTGGATTTTTCTGTTTGCTTCTGTGACCCTATGAAAATTCTGGTTTCTGTTCATGCTGCTGGCCAATTGGCAAGTAAAGAGTAGTTTGATTTTTATGGTAATTCCTTAAAGATGTAAAACTTAGAGAATCCTTTTGGTTTATATTATAAAAGAGTGGAATTCATGACATCTGAGCACATACACCATGACGTTTAAAATAACATTGACTTCAAGTATGTGAGATTGGCCATTATTTGCTATTTTATTTTAGCCATATTCACTTCTAAAACATTTCTGTGCTATGTGTTGACTTTACATTCATTCCTTCTCTGTAACACATTTCTGCTCACACCTTGGGAACTAAGAGATTTGCCCTTTAATTTATTGCAAGGCATAAACTGAAAAGTACTGCTGGATTTTCCTTCATTATAAATCATTTCGTCATTACGTCAACACAATGGACTGGTGCATTAGGGCCCATGTGCTATTAGTGCCCAGACAATAATGCATGCCACCAATGGCGGACAATAATAGGGGTAATTCAAGTCAGCAGCCCTGTCGAGATCTGCGTGGGGGCCCAATGCCACCCCAAACACCCACCTTACAGAACACATTCAGCAGCGCTATCTATTCTATGCAGGCCTACTTTCTGCTGCAGTCACCTGTGTACCGAGCACAGTGATGTCCATTTGATAGCGGCTGTGCTTGGTATTGCAGTTCAGCCCTATTCACTTAGATGGGACTGAGCTGCTCCTAGGCCACGTGACTGATTCATGTGATGTCATATGGCTGGAAGAGGAATAAGCCATCAATAAATGGCGTAGCTTCTTCATACAGAAAATGGGTGGCACACAGAAGGGGGCATGTCAGGGGAAAGTGGAGGGAGGAGGCCCACGTTGGAGGCACTTAATCCACCCCTGCACACCACAATAAGAAGGTCACATAACTTTGTCTGTGTAGTACAACTACTCCTACAGTGGTCCCCATGCATTAGGCTGCGTTCACATCAGCACTATCATTTTCTGTTCTTATGCTCCGTTACAGGAAACAATGGAAGTGACAGATTCGACTCAAAACTGACATGAACGGAAACAGATCTCATTGACTATAATAGGAGCCGTTCAGTTTCTGACAAACTCTTAGAAGGCAGATCCGAACAAAGCCTCCAGCGTAGATGTGAATATAGCTTTAGTGACATTATATTTGTAATTGCTTCAGTGTATACTAAATGGAAAATGGAGCTCTCTGCAAACAGTCTTCATTAAAAATGTCCTAACATTTTGTGCAGTCAACTTCAGTTCAGTCCAGATTGTGTCTCTGTGGTAGCAGACCACACAGCCTGATCCTGTGGCCATACTTAAAGGGTTATTCTCATTTTAGACAATGGGGGCATATCGCTAGGATATGCCCCCATTGTCTTATAGGTGCGGGTCCCACCACTGGGACCCTCACCTATATCCACAACGGAGCCCCCGAACTGAATAAGGGAGCACTGCGCGCTGGCTCGGCTACTTCCGTTGGCTCCATAGAAATGAATGGGAGCGGTGGCAGTGCTTGCGCGCTGCGCTCCCAGTTATTTCTATGAGCGCAGCGGGGAGCTGCGCCTGGTGGTGGCCGGACCCCCGGGGTCCTCCAGGCGCAGCGCTCCCCGCTCCGTTCTGGATATAGGTGTGGGTCCCAGCGGAGGGACCCGCACCTATAAGACAATGGGGGCATATCCTAGCGATATGCCCCCATTGTCTAAGATGAGAATACCCCTTTAACTTTATCTTTTCCATACTTTTTACTAACTAGCCAAATGTATGTTAAGAAGAAGCACAAGGGCAGAAAGAAGAAGTGTGACTGCAGGATCAGACTACATACGGTTTGTTTGTAGTCTGTCACCTTGGTGGCTCATAGATCTGCATATCAGCTATATACAACAGCAATTATTTAGACTATTAGCTCTAGATAAAAAAAATAAAATAAAAAAAATCCATAAAATGGTGATCATAAGGTTTAAGGTCTTGTTCAGCAACATGAAACCTAGATATGAATATGGAGTGTTATGATATTATAATTCATACTTTATTATAGGCCTGTAATTGAAACCACAGTCTTTACTGTTCACACATTGGATTTTCTAATCTGAAAAATCCAACACGGATTTGTAAGCAAATCTACAACAAAAATCTGAGAATGATCCTGAATAATAATAATAATAATAAATCCTCATGCACACGACTCTGTTCGTATTTCAGCCCACAAACCACAGATACCTTCCGTGTGCATTCCGCATTTCTCTCACTCACATGAACAGAAATGACTATTCTCATCAGCAATGAGAAATTTGTGGAATGGTCTCATGGATCTGCAATAAATACGGATGTGAGCATGGCACCATAGAAATGTGGATAGCACACAAATTAAAAAGACAGTTGTGTGCATAAGGCCTTATACTTATGCCACAGATTTGTATTTTTCCATACTGTGGATCCGCGAACAGATTAGCCCAATTTGATGTGTTTAATCCATGTATAGCAACCCACTGATGTTCCCACGTGGAATCACTTATGCAGATTTCAGATCCAGCACATAAATTCTGTTCCACTGAAAACAGTAAGCGGCTTTCACCAGAGAATAGGCTCTAAAATCCACGTTAAGTTTTTGCCGTTGTGGACATGTCCTGAAGCTTCTGGCCTGGCTTTCTTCAGAAAGAAGGAACAAACGGAAAACAAAAACGTGATTGCTTTTGACATTAATGAAAATGAAATGAAGATTTGCTAGTAATCCTGTGTGTAAACTGAAGACTTATTTACGGCATTTCACATCTGCGTTTTTGCTGGATCCGTCATGGGTTCAGCAAAAACACATCCGTTTTATAATAGAACCGCCTGCATCCATTCAGAACAGATCAGGTTGTAGTATATTCCAAATGAACAAGACGGGTCCGTCACTAAATCCATTATACGTCAATGGGCGCCGGATCCAGATTTTTTCATTTCTGAAAAAATGGATCTGTCACCATTCACTTACATTGTGAGTCATGCCGGATCCGTCTTGATCAGTATCCAGTGAAGCACTCAAAAATGCTGTTTGCATCGCTTCTGTGTGCACCATGGGAACGCAATGGAACAGAATGCAATCTATATTAGACATATTTGTATATAGATATGTGTGTGTGCTTGTGTTTCTGATCATAAATTTTCATAGTGCTCTCGAAATATTGTGCCATTCAATACGAACCTGTTACATGAATGGGCAGCCCATGTGTGAAGACTGTAACAATCAGTGCAGAGAGCGTTACTGAAAGACACTCTGGAACGAGTGAGATTTAACCATATTGTACATATTGTGCAGATATTACATATTACAGTGGATATAACTTACTCGTACTAAAGTGTCGAGGCCAGAACCACAGGATTTGATAAGAATGGCAAGTAAATGTGCAACCAACCATACTAGTTATCTGCTAATAATATCTAAGTAAAGTACGGTAAATATTTGGACTTACCAGTAATATGTATATTTTTCGTATTGCATTGTACTCATTTTGAGCTAAAAATCATTTTTTAAATTGGTCTTTATTGAAAATGATGAGCCGTTTTCCCTGCACAGCCTTGTGTTTATCTACTAGCAGAATCTGTATTTTCTCTCTGTTCCATCAGGCAGGGAGCTGATGGCTCCTTATCTCTTCTCTCTGACCTTATAAACACTCATTAAAGCCCAATTGTAACCTACTGATAAGAATGTGGCCTATGACCTTTTAGTGATTTACAGATAACAGTTATTAGATGACGGGCACAAAGTAAAAGTAGCATTCACACAGCTAGAAAAACAGTTAACCCTTTGTGACAGAACAGTTCAATATTTTTAATAAAGATCAATTTGGCCTTTAATTCCACCAAGACTGCATATTTAGAAATTACTCAAATACATGCACTGTCCAAGTAAGTAATGCACAATATCTACAATGTATATACTGCTCTACAGCATTAAAGAGACCTGGACATCTATCTGCTTATATTACACATTATCACCACTGAAGTGTGCTGTAGCCTGGCCCTGCCAATCAAAGCATCCAGGAAGGGGCAGACCAGAGAAAAGAAAGGAGCTTGGGTGCAACAAGAGCAATGGATACACCTTCATTGCACCAAAAGCCTAATTTGCTTATTAAGAAAAAGTCTCATAACTCAGGAACAAAGTCTTAGATCAACAAAAGAAAAAGTGTTTTAATCAGTGAACGACAGTTATGTGTCTATGCAAACAGTCTGCTGGCATGCTTGGCCAGCAAACTCGCCTGACCTTAACCCCATAGAGAATCTATGGGGTATTGTCAAGAGGAAGATGAGACACCAGACCCAACAATGCAGACGAGCTGAAGGCTGATATCAAAGCAACCTGGGCTTCCATAACACCTCTGCAGTGCCACAGGCTGATCGCCTCCATGCCACGCCACATTGATGCAATAATTCATGCAAAAGAGCCCCGACCAAGTACTGAGTGCATTTACTGTACAGACTTTTCAGTTTCTGTATTAAAATAAAATTACTTTTTCGTTTCTATATTAAAAATCATTTTTTACATTGTTCTTTCATTAGCTGTAAGTGTGTAATGAATGAATGACTATGAGTTTCACTTTTTGAATTAAATTACTGAAATCAGTGGTGTATCTCCAATAGAGGCAGACCATGCAGCTGCTATGGGGCATGTGGGGAACAGGACTTAAGGCCCCACCCCCTAATTACATTCAATACTGGCGCCTGTCCAGAGTCCCTGTCATTAGAGCAGAAAGCTAAAGGACATGTGATGCTGTCATCAGATCCTGCACCATCTAGCAAAGGAACTGCATGGAGAATGGTGTAGTTCCGAGGTTAGAAAGGTGCATCTGCCAGGACCTGTGATGACATAATCACAGGTCCTTCAACCCCAACAGCATGAAGAAAAACTGCAAGATAAGCTCTCCATTGAGACTAGACTGGAGTGGTAAAAGGAGGTCCTCCCTTTTTCTATTGATTTGCCCCAGCACACAATATAATACACAGAAGAAAGCACAGTTCATTGAACAAGGGGAGGGGCCAGGATATTCTAATTTACTGCGATGCACCTATAGGTCTATGGGAAAAGATTCATAAAAATGTGTAACTTACTCAAGGAAATAAGCATAAGACTTTTAGCCCACTTAGGCTATCTGAAAACTGGCATAGGTTTCAAAATGGAAAACCCGCATGTTTTCAGATGTTTGTAGATTTCTGTGCATCTCTTCACCAAATCCACATATGTTACTACCAGAGGGGAAAATTTATCAAGACCGTTTATCTGTGCCCGCTCGAGATATCCCCTGTGCTGCGCACACCTCGTCATCCTCCGGTAGTTCATGCGCCTAAATAGAATTCTACAACTGCTCAGAGCTGAAGTAGATTTCAGGCTTCATTTGCCCCAGAAAACTGGCATAAATGAAGATAAAGTTGTGGCTGCTGGCCACGGCCCCTTCCCACCTATACCTTTTAGGAAAAGTGGCAAGGGTGAAATAAACACTGGGAGATGAAACTATTTAAAAAAAAAGTCACAGTTAAAAAGTTGAAAACATATACCTAGTTTGCGACTTTTTAATGCCACTTTCCTAGTACAAAGGAAAAGTCTGCTGCTGATTTTGCTGCAGATCCACAGCAAAAAATGCATGTATTACATACAATAATAACTAAATACTAATTGTTTTCCCAGAGTCCAGCTCCAGAAGTGGGTAGCTAACTGGAGGGGGAGGTCTGCTTTAGATGCTGCTACCTCCTGAATGGTACCAGCTAGAAACATGCAACTGGTCTTGTTTAAAAGCAGTCATTCCAAGCTTTCAGACAAGAATGACATAAATCTGTCCAGTACAGGGGAAGATATCACTGATAGAAATCGGGATGCTGTGAATGCAGCTGAAAGTGATAGTAAAAACAGGTTTTACCGGAGATTATTCCCGACTTGATTTCTAACAGTGATTTCTCCTCTGTTGCTTGGACTTTAGCTGGACTGTCAGCTTTCAAACAAGACCATTTGCATGTTTTTAGCTATTACCATTCAGGAGATAGCAGCATCTAAAGCAGCCCTCCCCCCTCCAGTTAGCTACTTTTCACACTGCCCGAGCTGGACTCGGGCAAAACAGTTAGGTGGTTAAGCCTCTTTCACACGGCAGTGTTTAGTCAGTGATTTCCATCAGTGATTGTGAGCCAAAGCCAGGATTGGAGCCTCCACAGAGATCAGGTATAAGGGAAAGATCTGCTCCTGTTCTGTGTTTAGAGCCACACCTGGTTGGGGCTCAAAATCACTGGCCTTACAATCAGAGGGTTCATGTACAAACAAAATCATACATTAGATCGCAACAAACAAGTCAACAAAACAAGAGGAATTAGAGACCGGCTCGCGAGAGATGACTGTCTTGGTGCAAATGGCCCATTGCAAAGAGTGAAATCTGTGACAAGCTGTCAGTTTGTTGCAGAGATTGTATTAATTTGTAGTTTTCATATACTGAATGATCAGTGAATTTCCATTCACACACAATGATAAATCTATGGTGAAATTAAAAAAGAAAAAAACAAAAACAGCATACAGCACGAGGGAACAGCAAATACTACAAATGTTATTGTCAACTGAATATGAAGCAGAACAAAATACACGCATTAGTGCTACCAGCAAAAAACCCCACATGTAATACATCGCCCTCTCAACTAGAAAACAAAGGGAGAATGCTGATGTTGCTCCACAAGCCCCAGGGATGAAGAATGTCACACAAATACTATATCCAAGTCAAATTTCTGCAACTATTTCCTGACCTCATCACGTGTAGGGGAATGGTTTCCTGTTGATTTAGGCTTTGTTTTAGCTCAGTACAAGCAGTGACACCGCAGTACATGAAAGAACCTCCCTGCTTAGCTCCTCTCGCTGCATCCACAGCTTCCACCTCTTTGAGGGCTCATGCACACAACCGTAAAAAATACGGATGACTTATGTGTGATATCCATGTTGCATCTGTTGTAACATTGCCTATCCTTGTCCGCAAAACTGACAAGAATAGGACATGTTCTATCTCATTTGCAGGGCTACGCATCGGACATATGTATGCGGACACCACATGGTATGCTGTCTGCATTTTTTGCGGTCACATTGAAACAAAATACGTTCATGTGCATGAGCCCTGAAGGAAAGAATAAAAATGACAGATGGATCTCCCGTGATAGAAGTCAGGTATTTGATGAAACGTGTGGGAGGTCTGATGGGGGTCTGATCTGAGGTCTGACGAGAAATGGGGGTCTGATTTAGGGTCTGCAATGGACTTGGAGGAGAAGATGGAACGTCCAGCCCATAACAGAACAGTCCTATCCTATTTTTTGGGGGGACAAGGTGACTAAAAAATGGCGAATTGTGCGGTTTTTATTTATTTATTTTGTTTCTGTTATGTGTTCACCACATAGGAGATTTTTTTTTATATTTTAATAGTTTGGACTTTTCAGACGTGGCAATACGTAAAATGTTTATTTATTGTTAATATATTTTATATGTAAAATTGGGAAAGGAGGAGATTAAGGGGCCGTTCAGACAGCCGTAGTATCGCGCATCCGCAAAAATGCGGATCTGCAATATCATGGATGCCGCCCGGCGTGTGTTCCACAATTTGCGGAACACACAGCCGGGCGCCCCATTTAAAATGCCTATAGCAATGCAATAGCGGACAAGAATAGGACATGTTCTGTCATTTCTTGTGGAGCCGCGGCAAGTTCGTACGCCGCCCATTGAAGTGAATGCGTCCGCATCTATTCCGCAAAATTGCGGAATAGATGCAGGCGCATTCACACGGTCATGTGAACGGGCCCTTAAACTTAATATATTGGTGTTTTTGGGTTTTGTTTTTTTTTTTTTACTAACTATTAGCCCCCTTAGGGGCTAGCACCCTTGTCCTGTTCACCCTAATAGAGCTCTATCAGGATGAATAGGACTTACACTCTCCCTGTGCTTTGTGGACACAGCAGCAGTGAGCTTACCACGGAGGACTTTAGTAGCGCCCTGGTTGCCATGGTAAGCAATTGGAGCCCCGCGATTACACTGCTGGGGCTCCGATCGGAACTGCCACTGCCACCAATGAGGGGGGGGGGAGGGGACCCTGTGGCCACTGCCACCAATGTTTATTATACTGGGGATTGGGGGGGTTGGGGGGGAGGGCGCACTGCGCCATCAATGCACATGACTCTGTTTAATAAAAGTACAGGAGCAGGTGCCGGCGCAGAATCACATCGCCTGCACCCGACCTGTATGATAAGGAGCTGCAATCAGCGGTAGTTAACCCGCACCTGATAACAGAGTTATCATCATTAGTGACGCAGTGCAGCACAGGGGGGAGGGAGAGACTGCTTCCTTCTAACCTGCGCTGCTGAGGGTACATGGGGCGCGTTGACAGCAGCGTGCTTAATGTTCTCTGATACTAGGCTGTGCAGTAGCGCAGCCTGGTATCGGTAAATGCCGGATCTAGGCGTAAATGGCGACAAGACCAAAAAGTCTTGTCGCCATTTGCAAATTTTGAGTCGCATTGGCGACCATTTTGGTCACCATCTGGAGCACTGATGTATTAGGAAAGAGCTGTCAGTCCCTCTCTATGGGGACTAGTGATTGCTTGTCCCCATTCTGGCACACATGTTAAATGAGTTGGGCCACAAGCCAGACCCATTTACTTTTTATAAAAGTGTTGAGGGTGTCGGAAAAAGCTAAAGTTATCGGGAACCACTGTTCCTAGGAACAGTCTTTCCCGATAATTACCCCTATAACTGGCCCAAGGCAAGCAAATATCTACCGTATTTTTCGCCCCATAAGAAGCATTTTTTTCCCCCAAAAGTGGGGGGAAAATGTCCCTTTGTCTTATGGGGCGAATGCTAATGAGCGCTTCCATTATGGAAGCGCTCATTAGCACTGGAGGACAAGGAAGCGGTGAAGACTTTGTACTCACCGCTTCCTGGTCCTCGGCTGTCGGATGAGCTGTGCAGGGCTGCGCACAGGGTGAGGGCGTTTTGTGATCTCACGCTGTGCACGCCGGGGTCACAGCTCATCCGACAGCAGGAAGAAGAGGATCGCGCTGGAGGAGAAGATCGCCCACGTCCAGGAGCAGGAGAGGTAAGTGGCGGCTTTATTTTATTAAATATGAGGCAATGGGGCTGACCTGAGGCAAAGGGGGCTGCTGGGGGGCTGACCTGTGGCAAAGGGAGCTGCTGGGGGGGCTGACCTGTGGCAAAGGGAGCTGCTGGGGGGGCTGACCTGTGGCAAAGGGAGCTGCTGGGGGGCTGAACTGAGGTAATAGGGGCTAATATAAGTGGAGATAGGGGCTACTGGGGGCTGAAATGAGGCAATGAGGGCAAATGGGGGCTGCTGGGGGCTAATATGAGTGGAAATAGGGGCTACTGGGGGCTGAAATGAGGCAATGATGGCATATTGGGGGCTAATATGAAGCAATGGGGCTGCTGGGGGCCAGTATGAGAGGCAATGGAGGCTGACATTAGGCAATGGGGACTGATAAGAGGCATGGGGCTCTTATCTGAGGTCTGATTGGGGACTTATTAACATTGGGAGTCTGATTGGAGCTGAGGTCTGATTAACATTGAGGGTCTGATTGGTGGTCTGACCTGAGGTTTAATGAAAAATATTTTTTTCTTATTTTCCTGCACTAAAACCTAGGTGTGTCTTATGGGCCGGTGCATCTTATAGGGCGAAAAATACGGTACATCATGAATGAGCAACATTTTTGTCTTGTTGCACTACCTAAAAAGGCCAAAATAAAACAAAGAAAAAATAAGGAAAACAGGAAACGCAGCATGACTACTTGCATTAGGCAACCATTTACAATGGCTTAGGTATAGCCACCAAGAGAATTTCAAAACCATGTAACAAAAAAATCAATGTACAAATAAAGAATATATTGGAAAGCCATGTTATAAGCATAAAAAATATCTGTGTGTTAAAGGGGTTATCTCGCAAATTAACAAAAAAGTAATATCTGGAATAATGCATACTAATAACTATATCAATGGAAAAATACTGCTCTCCAAAGTAAACTTTTGTTTCTTCCTTTTCTGTGGGCGGGCAGCAGCTCATCTCATGTGACTGTCAAGCAACTGCATCTCCCAGGAGTGCACTGGAGTCAGTTCTTGTTAACCTTTCCAGCACCCCCACCCCCAGCAGCGAAAAAGCTCTTTTCTAGTCCCATCATACCTCACATACAGTCCTATTGATTCCACTAATAAGCCGCTCTATAATATGTAAAGTTCCGTACTGCTTTCTCTTGTGTCTAGAGAGAGATACGGCTAGAAATTTCCATGAATTTAGAACTAGGGATGAATGATGGATGGATGCCTGTTATCTGCCTTACTATGAGATAACTATGTTGGCACTGAGAGGAGGAAGGGGCCAGGAAAGCTACTGCACAATGCAGGAGAACTGTAGCTCCAGGAGAAACAGAAGGGGCACTGCAAGAGAGGAGAATGTCATGCACAAAAAAAACAATATTATTACTGCATGTATATTACAATAATACTTCATTTGAAGTGCCCTGTTCATTGCATATGAATACCTTTCATGGAAAAACCTCTTTAAAGGAATATAAATGCGTATCTTAGAAAGTCTTTCCTGATGCAGTCCACAAAGTGGTTAAAATGCCAACTATTCAACGGTCAGGCCATGTCTCTAGGGCATGAAATGCAGGGAACAGGACTCCCCAATGGACTCTTGATTATCGGTGAGGTTTATTCAAACAAAGGAAAAACATTTTTACACTGACATTTCCTTGCTGTGTACCATGCACTGAGCACTGGAACATAAAGGCACTACTGGGAAGGTTCATGTATGTGCAGTACCCCAGTACGTGATGTAATTTAATGTGATTCTATGTAATGTATGCTCACTATTGTGCATGGTGTAGGTACAGCAAGGGTTAATTAACTTGACTCAGTCCTCTTAGGGAGCTTAAGGTGTGGGCTGGCTGCACCCCTAGCTCTAGAGAGTTCTTGCAGTCTGAGGGCAGACTGACGGTTGTAGGAAGCAGACTCAAGAATCCATAGACTAACAGATCTACATGGGATCTTCTGCTTCTACTACAAGAGAAGGAGAGACAACATTGGAGAATCTGCATGGCCAGGTGAGAAGTCAGTCAGGAACGCAACCTGCATATCCAGACCCTTCTACTGTGGAGGGGTAACAAGTTAAGACACCCTAGACACATCAGGAACAACTTGGAGGGTCTTATCATTGAACCTGCAGATCGCAGGCGTTATTGACAGAATACAGTCATCAGCCAGAGATTCTAGAGAGAGAGAAAGTTTAAGCAAGAGATATTGTAACTAGAGGGCCAGCGCTTACAACATTGTATAACTCATGCACAGACATCTGGGTAGAACTTGCAATGTGTACAGACTGCTGTTAGATATTTTGCATTCAAGTAAAGAAGGACGTATGTTGTGTTAACAACCTGCTTTACTGACTCCAAAATCATTATACGCTGGCCATTGAACCATTACACCTCCTGCCAGGCACCCATACAACCACGAACATCAAGGGCACCCCAAACTACCATCAGGCAGGAGAGAGTGCCCTGAAGGAAGAACTGTGGCACTCTCTTTCCACTGCACTTGCCCTAGGACCTAAGGCGGAAACCACAGTTACAGATCCTATAGTTAGGGCCTCTGCCACCCCCATACTCTGCCCTGGCCCCACAAGCTCGCTGCAGATGGCAGTTTCAGAACAACGACAACTTGCGACGTCATCTTTTTTAAGGCAAACTTTTATCATACTAAAGTCCTAGTTCATACAAGTGGCACACTGGAACTCATGTGCTATAGGTATCATTATGGCCACCCACCCTTCTGTTATAGAAGTCTAACAACTGCTTCTTGCTACTAAATTCACATTCAACTTATGCAGATTTTCCACAGATTTGCTATAGATTTTTCTTCCTCTAATTATGTTTGTTGTGGACATGGCTTTTGGGGGAAAGATAACAAAGCTGATGCATATAGAGTGTAAAATGCTGAGGCATTACTAAATTTAAATATCCGTGCACTATAACAAGGAGATTTCTTCTTTTTTGGAGACATGGGTGGCACCTTCTGCGCTGGTCTTGATATCCCCTGCACTGCCGGAGAATATGCCTAATTTATGACGAGGTGCAGGCATCCTCTGGCAGTCCTTGCGCCTAAACAGAAATCTACGACAGTTCAGAGCTGCCATAGATTTCTGGTTTAATTTGCTCTAGAAAACTGGTGTTAATGAAGATAAATTTGTCTGGGGCTGTTGGTCATACCCTTCCCATCACTTGCCATACCCCTTTTGGAAAAGTGGCAATGGCGGCATAAAGAGAGGTATTTGTAAAAAGAGGCACTTATAAGGTCACAATGACTTTTTAAAGCCACTTTTCTGGCACACAGGAGATGATAACTCTCCCCCCAGCGCTTTCTACAATACAGCACCATAGTGGGGGCCAGGGACATGTAATGATATGACATCAGTATGTAGCTCTTTGAGCTATGGTGTTGTATCTTCCAGAGTCTAGTCATTACACTACTAGTTACATGCATCTCATTCCTCTAATATATTATACAATTCATATGTCTGCCAAATGGGAAAATACATGTCGGATCCAAACCTCATGTTATCTTGTTATCTTTCCAATAATTACTTTCCGTTTTTTCTCTGTATCTTTACACGTTTAATTCATGAGCTACTCAGCTAGCCATTCTTACATGAATGATTCGTACCATCTCTCGAGTACCTGTCCCAAAGTACCGTATATGTGCCCCGGTAGATGCAGTTATGTACGTACATATGCTCATGGCCTCAAACACCCTAAGGCTGAATCATATTCTGAATAATTATTAATAATAACTGAATAATCATTTTTTAATATGTGAGTTTTCAGGTAGCATCTTAGGGTTTCTAAGAGGCGAGTCGGATCAGTTGGGATTGGTGGGTTCCAGAATATGGGGAATGCATGGGAGGAGACTTGGAAATGGTTGTGTGAGGAACAGAAGACAGCAGAGCTGGAGGTCTTGTGAGGACCAGAGATTACGTGTGGCAGCAGAGCGAAGGGTGGATGGTTCAAGTAGAGACCACAGGGAAAGATATCATACATTTTGGTTCACGAAAGAGCAGTGTCGATAAATGTTTTTGTGGTGGAAACGACGGGAAGCGGTAACGGCCTGGATGGAAGTACAGCATTTCTTCAAGCAAGGCAACATACTTGTAAGATTGGGGAAAGTGTGGAGCCATTAACGTCTGGTGGGGGAGGCTGGTGGGATAGGGGAAAGATGATGAATTCAGTTTCACAAATGGGTGGAAAAGAACAATTCTAGCCTAAAGCATACATGATACATGATGTGCATGGCACTGTTCACACTAGTGTCATAGTTCTGCTCCATCAGATTTCCTGACAATGAGGACTGAGAAGTCTGAAAGATCAAACTACTAAGGCATATGTATGTATCTGCATGCCGTGTCATCTCGCCTACATACACTACTGCAGGGATCAGCAACCTTCAGCACTCCAGCTGCTGTGAAACTACAACTCCCAGCATGCAAACATGTTCTAACTCCCACAGAAGTGAATGAAGCATTCTGGGAGATGTAGTTTCTGAACAGCTGGAGGTTGCTGATCCCTGCACTACTGCTTGTCTTCTGCAGCACAGCTCTGGTATGGGAACACATCTGCTCACCCAGAGTGACAAGCCACAATCCTGCTCCATCCACAGCTAGACATCAAGCCGTACAATATCTGGCTGCTGTGTACGGCTGTATACTGCACAATGCGTCTGTGTACCGCTATGTTAATACTGTACTCACATATGCATTCATGCAGCAAGTGTGCCAGGATAAATGCTTCTTGACAAAGATAATCACGAGCGCAGGAAGTGCCTGAGGTTGGAGAACAGTATAGAAATCAAATTAAAAGTGCAAATAGGTAAACTGATATTTTTCTCCAGAGTAAACGCCAAACTAAACAGAAGTGAATAGACCTGATTTATGTAGAAAAGAATGTCTGAACGAGAGCAGAAGAAAAGGCAGACATCTACTTTCTGCAGATCTTACAAATCACTTCTCCTAGAAAGTGAAATGTGCATTTGATCCCAAAAAAATGTATGTCTAAAGTGAGCAGAGAGGACATTGGTAGCGCTTACACAAAGCAGCTGGAAAACATTACTTCCACCCGCTCTCTCCAGGGGTTTTGTCTATCGCTGCCTGGAAGGAATGCAGTCAGGATCTGTGCATTATATTTAGGAATTGTGGGATACATAATCACCTCAGAAACTCTTTTTGGCACGGTTTCGCTTCTATTCTCATCCTAGACCACTGAAAGGCCTCACTCCAAATTTGGTATATGAACAATATTAATATGCAGGCCTATGGAGACACAAGCCAAGTACATTCCCATGTTGTCACGTGCCATGGTCCACTTCTCCTCAGGCCACACTGACCAGGGCCATGTTCCTACTTCTGGAAGAGGTAATTTTTAACTATTTTTCCAACTTCCAGATGTTAATTGTGTATTAGAAACCCTGGTCGTTTTTGGGGCTTGCTATTTGTAGCTTTATATCCCAGCGTCTTCTATGCTTGTGACTATTTTACTATTGACAGCAATGGATAAAATGCAAAAAGAAAGAAGAAATTCAATATACAGAACCCATACTGGGCTAGAAAAGATGGCAGGCAGACGCGGGTTCATTGGGCAGCAATAAACAGGTGGAGTGCAGTACCAGAAGGTTCAGCAAAACTGTGGCCTGTTTATGGGGGACCGTGTTGACCAGTACAGAGATATGTCTCTTCTGGTGGTGATTCTGGGGGTCAGACCCCACTAATAATGCCTTGATGATCTATCACATGGACAGGCATCAAATGAATATCCAAAAAAAACCTTTAACATAACATATCACAGGTCTGTTCCAAACTGAAGCCAATAAATCCTGATGTTTCCATTGACTTGGGTCCCACTACACCTACATCAGGGAGGTAAACACCTTTTCAGGACACAGACTTTTTATGTTTGTTTTTTCTTCCCTGCCTTCCAAGAGCCATGACTTTTTTACTTTTCAACCACATAGCTGTATCAGGGCTTGTTTTTGGCAGGAAAAGTTATATAAAGTTATATCTCCCATGCACTGCAATTGCAGCTACTGAAACAGAGTGCCAGCCTTGGTGGTGGGAGCTTAGTAACGGTGAGATGGGACAACCCCTTTAATGGCACCAGTTAAGTAACTATTTATTACATTGGAAAACAAGGTGAAAGTGGAAAAAAACACTGGATTTTTTGTTTTACGGCGTTCACTGTTCACTAAAAATGAAATGACCTTATTCAGTACAATTATGGTGATAACAAATTTATACAGTTTATATCTTTTCTTACTTTAAAAAAACATATTTTTCTTTGCATCACCATATTCTGTTTTCCCATAGCCGTGAACATGCAGCTATCATCAGGGAAAGCTGACATCATCTTTACTTCCCTCCAGTGTAGTACATGAGGCCCACTAAAAACCAATGGGCCGTCTTTATTATGCAGCTTCTAACTCCGGTTATTATAGAGAGGGTTCAAGAACATATGAACAGGCATTACCTTGAGAAGAAGACCCTGACCAATGACCATAAAAAACGTCGTCAATATAACCAAATGTCAAACCATCAGCAGCAGTTACAGGACTTCTTCACCTCTGCTACCAAGTAGCCATTAAAACTGCCCTCAGGTTGTTATGTATCATGAGGACACCATAGAGATCACTAGAAGCCGAACCAACTACAACATCTAATGTGCAGCAAGAGGGAATTGTCAGGACAATGAGATGCCCTGGTCCAGATGTAGGGCATCACTTAAGGATAAATACTGACCTAACGGATGAAGGAAAGTGTCAAATGTATAAGTTAGGGTGGACTCCAGCCAGTTACTGGGTTTTGCCATCCGAGCTTGGCGCCATATTGTTGCAGCCTGCTGTGTGTGGAAACTGTCTCACCTCGCTTGGCCACACTCGCTATGACTTCCAAACTGCCTCTGGAAACAATCAGCCAGGAATGGGTTTCAAGATCATGAAGTGCAATGATAAGTGTCTGAAAATGAGTAAAACACGCTGCCATTGGACGCTCCCCATCCAGCAGTCTGAAGGATTATTCTGGGTCTGGTTTATGCTGGCAGAACATTTCCTGTCCAGATTCTGATGGAGGTGGATTAATGGTTTGAACTGTCTGTCATGGTTTGGGCTACTTAGTTCCAGAGACATCATGTGTGATATATCAGAGAAGGTTGTGGTTTCCATCTTCTATGTGACAGAAGTCTAAGTAACAAAGATAACTAAACCCTTGTGCAAAAAGGCAGATTCATCAAAATAGTTTTGCAGTTTGGTGTCCATCACCCAGGAGGACTGTGGTAGCGGTAGAGCAGGGCTGTGGCAGTGTACCATGTACTTTACTACATTATATACTAGACTGACATACTTTTCCAGCACAGTAAAGGCATGTATCCACATCCTTTTGGCCATATAATGTTTTGTGTAAAAAGATGAGGAGATTCTATAAACCAAATATATAGTAGCTTTGTGAGTTACGGCCAATATACTGAAGGTTTACTTAATACAGTTACGTTTTTTGTCTTTCTTCAGAACTTTGCCCTTGACTCTGACAGTGATTCTTTTTACTTAATCACAAAAAACTGTTTTTGCACATGCGCCCCCTGGTGGTGTTTAGTTCCAATGAAGAGCGTTCCTGTGTACAGTGGAAGTTCTGTACATAGCAGCTCAAACCAGAACTTCTAATTGGTTTCTACAGCACCAACACTAGCTGTGACACTGTACAAAACAAGCAATGGCGTGTAACACACTTACAGGTACACAGACACCGCAGTATATAATCAGTATATACCCAGCCTCAGGTCAGCAATATCCAGCAGCATGGACAGTCACACTCCAATAATAGTGGAATAGTAATTCCCTGTTACACTTCTACCCTAAAATACATGTCCCCTCGATCCCATGTCCCTCTGCCATTCTACACACACAGACTCCCTGTCCCCCAGATTCTGTGTCAGATTCCCTGTCCCTCTGTCATCCCAAGATTTTTTATCATCCCCCAGATCCCTGTCCCATCACCCGGAGGATTGCCAGTCCCTGTGTCACCCTCAGATTCTCTATCACCCCCAGATCCCGTCCCTCTATCACCCCCAGATCCCGTCCCTCTATCACCCCCAGATTCCCTGTCCCTCTATCACCCCCAGATTCCCTGTCCCTATCCCTGTCACCCCCAGGATTGCCTGTCCCTGTGTCACCCCCAGATTCCCTGTCCCTCTGCCACCCTTCTTAATGACATCTTGTGATTTATACGGTAAATGTTCTAGATGTTGGCCTCGAGCACCCGGACATTTCTGATGCATTCAGTACAGAAGGCAATAAACTTGAGCTCCTTGGCAGGTCCCTCTCCTGATGAGTATGGGGCCCCGGCCGATCAGTGATGGACCTCCATTCTCCGGCCAAGTTCAGTGGGCTGGATTTGGTGATCCCTTTTGTTCTTGTTCAAAGGTGTCTGGCTCCCTCCTCTCTATAGACATAACCTGCATGTTAATGGGGGGATCAGGGAAGATGGGTGGAGGACTTCCAGCCATTAGAGGGGCACAGCTGTGGGATCTGCACTGTGTGTAGCAGGGACTGGCATTCCTCAGTCCCAGGCTGATCTGTCAGCAGACACCTTCACAGGGTGACAGCAGACAGCCAGCTTCCTGTCACTCACATCGGCTGCTGAGGATGACTGTAGCCCCCCACAGAGACTGCCCTTCCTGGGGACCTCTAACAATAGGCTGAACTTTCCACCCAGTCCCAAGGACTCCTTCCCAGAACAATGCTGCGGCCAGGAAGAGCCCCCCGCCCCTTCCTCAGGTCTGTCACTTACCCTCACTGCCGTACTTGCCATTGTTCGCTCCCATCCTGCAGACTTCATGCTCTCATCCCCCGGGCACTCAGCATTTCCATCTGGCAGAGCATACAGCGCACAATGGCGCCCTCCACAGGCAGGGCCAGCCTTTAGGAAAGTCTTGGGAGACAAGGGTGAGATGCTGCTCCGGTACTCAGGAGGTCCCCTGACATTCTATAATCCACAGCGGTCCATGCAGGGCGTCCTCAGCTGTCACTTCCATCCACCACAGCAGATACTTGTTGCTGTCTCTGAGGCTGAGAAGCGGGTGATGCCGGCAGCTCTCCTCAGTGAGCTCGCACTATGCTGGCCGAGCATCCATACCCTGTGGAGAAATGTGGGAGGACCGGGAGGCTGCAGACCTTCCCCCGCTCCTCCCAGGGAAAAGGCTAAACACTATACTCCGTAAGGACCTCCTGATGTCACAATATCACGTCACATCCCTAGGTCACTATCACCGGCACTGGCTGTTTGCAGAGTAGGAAGGTCAGGGATGGCTGCTCAACAGTGTCTGTAGCACTGAGAGGAGAGAGAGTCAGTGCTGGAGAGGTGAATACTGGGGAGGGGCTGAGGATTGTATGCAGTGGGGCATTCTGTGTGAGATTATGTGCTGGAGGGGCTGCTGTGTGAGATTGTATGGAGGAGGGCTGCTGTGTGAGATTGTATGGAGGAGGGCTGCTGTGTGAGATTGTATGGAGGGGGGCTGCTGTGTGAGATTGTATGGAGGGGGGGCTTCTGTGTGAGATTGTATGGAGGAGGGCTGCTGTGTGAGATTGTATGGAGGAGGGCTGCTTGTGTGAGATTGTATGGAGGAGGGCTGCTGTGTGAGATTGTATGGAGGAGGGCTGCTGTGTGAGATTGTATGGAGGGGGGCTGCTGTGTGAGATTGTATGTTTGTGGGGGGGGGCTGCTGTGTGAGATTGTATGCTGGGGAGGGGGGCTGCTGTGTGAGATTGTATGCTGGGGCAGGGGGAGGGGGGGGCTGCTGTGTGAGATTGCATGTTTGTGGGAGGGGGGCTGCTATGTGAGATTGTATGCTGGGGAGGGGGGCTGCTGTGTGAGATTGTATGCTGGGGGGGAGGGGGGGCTGCTGTGTGAGATTGTATGCTGGGGGGGCTGCTGTGTGAGATTGTATGCTGGGGGGGCTGCTGTGTGAGATTGTATGCTGGAGGGGGGGCTGCTGTGTGAGATTGTATGCTGGGGGGGGCTGCTGTGTGAGATTGTATGCTGGGGGGGCTGCTGCGTGAGATTGTATGCTGGAGGGGGGCTGCTGTGTGAGATTGTATGCTGGGGAGGGGGCTGCTGCGTGAGATTGTATGCTGGAGGGGGCTGCTGTGTGAGATTGTATGCTGGGGGGGGGGCTGCTGTGTGAGATTGTATGCTGGGGGGGCTGCTGTGTGAGATTGTATGCTGGGGGGGCTGCTGCGTGAGATTGTATGCTGGAGGGGGGCTGCTGTGTGAGATTGTATGCTGGGGGGCTGCTGTGTGAGATTGTATGCTGGGGGGGCTGCTATGTGAGATTGTATGCTGGGGGGCTGCTGTGTGAGATTGTATGCTGGAGGGGGGGGCTGCTGTGTGAGATTGTATGCTGGGGGGGGCTGCTGTGTGAGATTGTATGCTGGGGGGGCTGCTGTGTGAGATTGTATGCTGGGGGGGCTGCTGTGTGAGATTGTATGCTGGGGGGGGCTGCTGTGTGAGATTGTATGCTGGGGGGGCTGCTGTGTGAGATTGTATGCTGGGGGGGGGGCTGCTGTGTGAGATTGTATGCTGTGGGGGGGGGGCTGCTGTGTGAGATTGTATGCTGGCCAGGGGGGCTGCTGTGTGAGATTGTATGCTGGCCAGGGGGGCTGCTGTGTGAGATTAGATTGTATGGGGGGGGCTGCTGTGTGAGATTAGATTGTATGGGGGGCTGCTGTGTGAGATTGTATGGGGGGGGTTCTGTGTGAGATTATATGATGGGGGGGCTGCTGTGTGAGATTATATGCTGGGGGGGCTGTTGTGTGGCATTGTATAGAGGGGGGGCTGCTGTGTGAGATTATATACTGGGGGGGCGGCAGTGTGATATTGTATGGGGGGGGCTGCTGTGTGAGATTATATACTGGGTGGTTGGCTGTGTGAGATTATATGCTGGGTGGTTGGCTGTGTGAGATTATATACTGGGTGGTTGGCTGTGTGAGATTGTATACTGCGGGGGCGGCTGTGTGATATTGTATGGGGGAGGCTGCTGTTTAGGATTGTATGCTGGGGGGTGGCTGTGTGAGATTATTTACTGCGGGGGGTCTGCTGCGTGGGATTGTATGGAGGGGGCTGCTGTGTGAGATTGTATGGAGGAGGGCTGCTGTGTGAGATTGTATGGAGGGGGGCTGCTGTGTGAGATTGTATGGAGGAGGGCTGCTGTGTGAGATTATTTACTGCGGGGGGTCTGCTGCGTGGATTGTATGGGGGGGGCTGCTGTGTGAGATTGTATGGAGGGGGGCTGCTGTGTGAGATTGTATGGAGGAGGGCTGCTGTGTGAGATTGTATGGAGGAGGGCTGCTGTGTGAGATTGTATGGAGGAGGGCTGCTGTGTGAGATTGTATGGAGGGGGGCTGCTGTGTGAGATTGTATGGAGGGGGGCTTCTGTGTGAGATTGTATGGAGGAGGGCTGCTGTGTGAGATTGTATGGAGGAGGGCTGCTGTGTGAGATTGTATGGAGGAGGGCTGCTGTGTGAGATTGTATGGAGGAGGGCTGCTGTGTGAGATTGTATGGAGGGGGGCTGCTGTGTGAGATTGTATGGAGGGGGGCTTCTGTGTGAGATTATATACTGGGGGGGCTGCTGTGTGAAATTAGATACTGGGGGGCTGCTGTGTGGCATTGTATGGGGGGGGCTGCTGTGTGAGATTGTATGGTGGCTGCTGTGTGGGATTGGATGCACAGAAATCTAGCATTTTATTAATATTCAAATGAGCCTCAGCATACAATCCCCGCCCATCCACCTCTCATCATAATTCCACACGCCCCCCCTTCCCTTCCATACAATACCACACAGCAGTCCTCCTCCATACAATCCCACACAGCAGCCCCCCCTCCATACAATCCCACACATCAGGCCCCCCCCTTACAATCCCACACAGCAGCCCCCCCTCCACACAATCTCACACCATAGCCACCCCTCTCCATACAATCTCACACAGCAGCGCACCTCCATCCAATCTCACACAGCAGCCCCTCTCCATACAATCTCACATAACAGCCCCCCTCCATACAATCCCACACAGCAGCCCCTCTCCATACAATTTCACACAACAGCCTCCCCTCCATACAATCCCACACAGCAGCCCCCTCCATACAATCTCACAAAGCAGCTCCCCTCCATACAATCTCACACAGCAGCCCCCCTCCATACAATCTCACACAGCAGCCCCTCTCCATACAATCTCACACAACAGCCCCCCCCATACAATCTCACACAGCAGCCCCCTCCATGCAATCTCACACAGCAGCCCCCTCCATACAATCTCACATAGCAGCCCCCTCCATACAATCTCACACAGGGGCCCCTCCTCCATACAATCCCACACAGCAGCCCCCCGTCCATACAATCCCACACATCAGGCCCCCCCTTACAATTCCACACAGCATCCCCCCCCCATCATCCAATCCCACACAGCAGCCCCCCCTCCACACAATCTCACACCATAGCCGCCCCTCTCCATACAATCTCACACAATAGCCCCCATCCATACAATCTCACACAGCAGCGCACCTCCATACAATCTCACACAGCAGCCCTCCCCATACAATCCCACACAGCAGCCCCCCTCCATACAATCTCACACAGCAGCCCCTCTCCATACAATCTCACACAGCAGCCCCTCTCCATACAATCTCACATAACAGCCCCCCTCCATACAATCCCACACAGCAGCCCACCTCCATCCAATCCCACACAGCAGCCCCCCCTTCATACAATCCCACACAGCAGCCCCTCTCCATACAATCTCACACAACAGCCCCCCCTCCATACAATCTCACACAACAGCCCCCCCTCCATACAATCTCACACAGCAGCCCCCCTACATACAATCTCACACAGAAGCCCCCCTCCATACAATCTCACACAGCAGCCCCTCTCCATACAATCTCACACAGCAGACCCCTACATACAATCTCACACAGAAGCCCCCCTCCATACAATCTCACACAGCAGCCCTCTCCATACAATCTCACACAACAGCCCCCCCCCATACAATCTCACACAGCAGCCCCCTCCATGCAATCTCACACAGCAGCCCCCTCCATACAATCTCACACAGCAACCCCCTCCATACAATCTCACACAGGGGCCCCTCCTCCATACAATCCCACACAGCAGCCCTCCTCCATGCAATCTCACACAGCAGCCCCCTCCATACAATCTCACACAGCAACCCCCTCCATACAATCTCACACAGGGGCCCCTCCTCCATACAATCCCACACAGCAGCCCCCCGTCCATACAATCTCACACAACTGTTTGCAGAGTAGGAAGGTCAGGGATGGCTGCTCAACAGTGTCTGTAGCACTGAGAGGAGAGAGTCTGTCAGTGCTGGAGAGGTGAATACTGGGGAGGGGCTGAGGATTGTATGCAGTGGGGCATTCTGTGTGAGATTATGTGCTGGAGGGGCTGCTGTGTGAGATTGTATGGGGGGGCTGCTGTGTGAGATTGTATGGGGGGGCTGCTGTGTGAGATTGTATGGGGGGCTGCTGTGTGATGTGGGCAGTCGGAAGGGGTGTCCATCGGGTCCCCGCGCTGCTGTGACGGGACCCAATGGCTTAGATAGCAGCCGGATGCCTTCCTTAGGCATCGGGCTGCCTTCTACGGAAGCCTGTGAGATCCAGCCCCCTGGATCTCACAGGCAGTAAGCTGGAAGTGTATTACCGTGTGTAATACACTTCCAGCCAATGCATTACAATACAGAAGTATTGTAATGCATTGTAAAGGGGATCAGACCCCAAAAGTTAAGAAAGTGAAAAAATAAAGTTTTACAAAAAAGTTTCAAGTTAAAAAAAAAAAAAGCGTCATTTTCACAAAACAATATAAAAAAAAATTGTGAAAAAAATAAAAATAGACATATTAGGTATTGCCACGTCCGTATCGACCGGCTCTATAAAAATATCACATGATCCACCCTGTCAGGTGAATGCAGTAAAAAAAAAAAAAAAAAAACTGTGCCAAAACAGCCTTTTTTTGGTCACCTTCCCTTACAAAAAATGTAATAGCAGGCGATCAAAAAGGCGTATTTACCCCAAAACGGTACCAATCAAACCGTCATCTTGTCCCGCAGAAATGTAGACCCTACCTGAGACAATCGTCCAAAAAATAAAAAAAATATGGCTCTCAGAAAATAGCAACACCAAAAAAGATTTTATTCTGTTCAAAAATGCATCTAATGTGTAAAACTTTCCAAAAATAAAAATGTTTGACATATTGGGTATCGCCGCGTCCATAACAACCTGCTCTATAAAAATATCACATGAGATGGCCCCCCAGGTGAATGCTGTAAAAAAATTAAAAAAAACCCTATGGCATAACAGCCATTTTTTTCACCTTGCCTCACAAAAAGTGTAATAGCAGGTGATCAAAAAGTCTTATGTACCCCAAAATGGTACCAATGAAAACGTCACCTCATCCCGCAAAAAATGAGCCCCCACATAAGACAATAACTCAAAAATATAAAAATCAATGGCTCCCGCAAACCAATCCATCAAAATCTGTGCTGCAAAATCCATATGGCACTCCTTCTGTTTTGAGTCATGCCATGTGCCCCCACAGCAGTTTACCACCACATATGGGGTGTTGCCGTATTCAGGAGAAAATGGGGAACATATTATGTGGTGCTTTTCTCCTGTTACCCCTTGTGAAAATGAAAAATTTGGGGCTAAAGCAACATTTTATTGGAAGAAATGAAACTTTTCATTTTCATAGCCAAGTGTTTCCAAATTCCGTAAAACGCTTAGGGGGTCAAAGTGGCCAGTACCCACCTTAATATATTCTTTGAAGGGTGTAGTTTCACTGTAGGGGTATGTCAGGGTCTCTCAATTACAAAATGGTGCCTAAAAACCATTCTAGCAAAATCTGCCTCCAAAATCCGTATGGCGCTCCTTTCCTTCTGACCACTGCCACAAACCCATGGAGACGTTTACCACCACATATGGGGTACTTCTGTAAACTGCAGAATCAGAGTAATGTATATTGAGGTTTAGTTTGCTGTTAACCCTTGCTATTTTGCAAGAAAAAATTATTAACACGAATAATCTACCAAAAAAGTGAAATTTTGAAATTTCACCTCCATTTTCCATTAATTCTTGTGGAACACCTCAAGGGTTAACAAAGTTTGTAACAGCAGTTTTTTATAATTTGAGGGGTGTAGTTTCTAAAATGGGGTCATTTATGGGTGGTTTCCATTATGTAAGCCCCTCAAAATCACTTTATATCTGAATTGGTGCTTAAAAAAATGGTTTTGGAAATTTTGTTGAAAATTGGAAAAATGGCTTCTAAACTTCTAAGCCTTCTAACGTCCCAAAAAAGTAAAATGACATTTATAAAATGATGCCAACATAAAGAAGACATATGGGGAATGTAAAATAATAACTATTTTTGGAGGTATTACTATATATTTTGAAAGTAGAGAAATTGAAATTTGCAAATTTGAAAATTTTTCCAAATTTTTGGTAAATTTGGTATTTAAAAAAAATAAAAATGAAATATTTTGCCACAAATTTACTACTGTCGTGAAGCACAATATGTCACGAGAAAACAATCTCAGAATGGCTTGGATAAGTAAAAGCGTTCCAAAGTTATTACCACATAAAGTGACACATGTCAGATTTGCAAAAAATGGCCTGGTCAGGAAGGTGAAAACACCCCTCAGATGATGTGGTCAAATGTGAAAAACCAGAGTACAACTTGTCCCGCAAAAAGCAATCGCTCACATGGCTATGTGAAAGGGAAAAAAAAAGTTAAGGCTGGCAGTAAAAAACTGAATGGGTTAAAGGGGTTATGCAAGACAAAAACAAACCTCCTAGATCTGCATACCCGCACTGGCAATTATACTCATCTGGTCCCCGCTGCTGAATTCGGCCTGTGTGGCTCTCAGAACGGCACTTCTGCATCGGCATCAACATGTGTCATCGCCAATCACAGGCTTTGGCGGTGACCTCTTCCCCTTATGTCATGTCTGACATCACAAATTCCGAATCCAGCTATGGGGACCAGGTGAGTATCATCAACAGTGCGGGACTGTTTTGTTCTCGGATAACCCCTTTAATCATGTTTGGTTGCAGAATTGAATGCGTTTCTTGGTGGGATCAGCGAGATCAGTGGGGAAGAAAAAAGAGACCAGACAGCATCATATATGTGCTAATCTGCCAGCAAAGTATTAAAAGAGATAAAAGCATACACATTCTAAACATACACTACTCACAAAAAGTTAGGGATATTTGGCTTTGGGGTTAAATTTATGAACAATTTAAATGTTCCGGCTCCTTTGATATTACCGTATTTTTCGCTGTATAAGACGCACCCGATAATATTAGATTTTAGAGTAGAAAAAAATAATTTTCATCAGACCTCATATCAGACCCCCCATAAATTTCAGGACATCACATCAGACCCCCATATCAGCCCTCCATGTCAGAACCCCATCAACCCTCCATGTCAGACCCCCATCAGACCTCAGATCAGCCCATCAGCCCCCATATCAGCCCACTGTGCCCCCATATCAGCCCACTGTGCGCACATCAGACCTCAGATCAGCCCATCAGCCCCCATATCAACCCACTCTGTCCCCATCAGACCTCAGATCAGCCCACTGTGCCCCCATTTCAGCCCACTGTGCCACCAGACTGCAGATCAGCCCACTGTGCCCCCATATTAGCCCACTGTGCCCGCATCAAACCTCAGATCCGCCAATGTGCCCCATCAGACCTCAGATCAGCCCACTGTGCCCCCATATTAGCCCAATGTGCCCCCATCAGACCTCAGATCAGCCCATTGTGCCCCAATCAGACCTCAGATCAGCCCACTGTGCCCCCATCAGACCTCAGAACAGCCCACTGTGCCCCCAAATTAGCCCACTGTGCCCCCATCAGACCTCAGATCAGCCCACTGTGCCCCCATATTAGTCCACTGTGCCCCCATCAGACCTCAGATCAGCCCACCGTGCCCCCATCAGACCTCAGATCAGCCCACGGTCCCCCTATCAGACCTCAGATCAGCCCACTGTGCCCCCATCAGACCTCAGATCAGCCCATCAGCCCCATAAGGATAAAATAAAAAACTCTCTTACCTCTCCTGCGCCGCGGCTCCACTCCGGGTCCGGTGCTCCCCTGTCTTCTCCTGCCGGCGCTGCACCGTCACCTGACTGCGTGCAGCGTCAGGTCATAGTGCGCACACTACGTCCTGACGCTGTACGCGTTCAGGACAGTGCAGCGCCGGCAAGAGAAGACAGAGGAGCGCCGGAGCTGCAGCGCAGGAGGGTGAGTATGTTTCTCTGCTCCTGGCACCTATTACATACTAGTGAGCACTTCCATAATGGAAGCGCTCACTAGTATTCGCTTTATAAGACGCACACCAATTTTCTCCCTACTTTTTTGAGGAAAAAAGTGCGTCTTACGGTATATCATGAAAGTCAGGCATTAAGTAGACGCATGCAATGGTGATTTCCTTATCTCAAACAACTTATTGAAACTAAAGCCAACACCAGTGGTGGGTATACCCCCACAAAATGTCAGTGTGCTCCAGAACCTGTTATGGGGCCTTAAAGGCTATGTACACCTTTGGAGTCAATTTTTTTTTTTTAATGATTGCATTTAACTTATTTTTGGCTAAACATCATATTTTCAATTGGTCTTTATTAAAAATATTGAGCTGTTCAGTCACAAAGGATTAACTGTCTAGCTGGGTGACTGATACTTTCACTTTATGCCAGTCATCTAATTACCCTTATCTGTAAACTACTGATAGGTCATGAACACTTATTTTAGGCTACTTTCACACTAGCGTTTTAAAATTCCGGTATTGAGTTCCGTCATAGGGGCTCAATACCGGAATAAAACGCTTCAGTTTTGTCCCCATTCATTGTCAATGGGGACAAAACTGAACTGAAGACAACGGAATGCTCCTGAAAGCATTCCGTTCCGTCTTCAGACCGGAGAACAAACCGCAGCATGCTGCGATTTGCTCTTCGGTCCAGGCATCCGCACCAAGACGGATCCGGAATGACCCCCAATGCAAGTCAATGGGGGTGGATCCGTCTGGTGTGACCACAATGGTAACCGGATCCGCCCTCCATTGACTTTCAATGGAGTTCATGACGGATCCGGCTACACATACACACAATACACACATACAGACATAGACATACACATAAACATACACAGACATATACAAATACACATACATACTTACATGCACCCCGGCAGGTCTTCAGAGCGTCGGAGGGACAGGACGGCGCGCACAGGTGACGATTCCACCAGGCGCCCACCAGATAGTGTCCTGCTGTTTTTGTTCTTGCAAGACCAGCATTGCTATCGGGAAATCCCAATACTTGGTGTATAACATTGATAAGGTCTAACTACCTTGAAAGTGGGTTATATAACATTGAAAAGGTCTAACTACCTTGAAAATGGGTTACAGAGCATTGAAACCAATGACAAGAAAAGGAGAAGCAAAAAAAAAAAAACCCAGCTCCAAGGGTCCCACCCCCACCCCCACTCCACTGCCCCACTATACTAATAGTGATTTCAACTCATCAGAGGTAAGATCCTCCATCCTCATGACCTCCTGCAGTTTACCTCTCCACATTGCTATTGTGGGAGCGGAGGATTGTTTCCACATGCATGAGATACAGGCTCTCGCGGTATTCACCATATGCCGGACCACAGACTTCCTGTAAACGTACTGGTATGTCACAATGATGAAGGGGAAAGAATGCTGGAGTCTTAGGCAGGGAATATGTAGTAAATAGTGTTGATCGAACGTGCTCGTAACGAGCACTGTACTGCTCGGATCCCCGGCGCTCCGCTGCGCAGCCATCCGGATCCATTCTCACCTGCCTATAAGTCAATGGGCATGGATCCGTTTGGTATTACACACTAGTGTGTGACACCAAACGGATTCGTCCTCCTCACCCGACTGTAAGTCAGTGGGGACGGATCCGTTTGGTATGACACACTTGTGTGTCATACCAAACGGATCCGCCCCCATTGACTTACAGTCAGGTGAGGACGGATCCGGATGCCTGCGGGCATGCGAGCGCAGGGGATCCGAGCACTACAGTGCTCGTTACGAGCACGTTCGATCAACTCTAGTAGTAAACTTTGAAGCAATGCTCCATACTGTCTGCCAAAAGTTGGCTAACACCGAGCATTCCCAGAACACATGACAAATCGTACCTCTCTCATTTCCACAGCGCCAGTAAATTGGGGACACCGTTGGGAAGAGCGAGTGAAGCTTCGAGGGAACCATGTACCATCTAGAGAGGACCTTAAAACCCATTTCTTGTGTATTACTTGCAATGGAGGTTTTGTGAGTGAGTGTGAAGATACGCTCCTTTTGTTCTGTTGTGAATGTGAGTCCAAAGTCTCTCTCCCAGTTAGGTAGGTATGTAGGAGATGCTTGATTGGTTGGAGTGATAAGTATGTTATAGAGATGCGATAAAGCATGTCTGAATACTCCCATCGCAGAGGCGTTCAAAATCAGTCAGCTTTCGGGTGTATGAAGTGGCTGGTGGCAAAGTTGAAAGAAAATGGTGTACCTGACATGCAGACAAAGTTGTCGGTTCTAAGATCTCTTTTAGTTTAGTTAAGGAGAGCCAGGCATTAGAGTCTATAAAGTGGTGTGCCCTGAGTCTGTTTGCTTGTATCCATTTCCTGAAAGGACCTGGCTCTAGGCTTGGCGAGAAAGATGGGTTCCCTAAAATGGGGAACGATGGTGATGAAGAGATATCGGGTAAGTTAACTATGTTGCCGAGAGCTTTTAGAGTCGGACCTATGGTGGGGTGCGCCCGGGCTACTAGCGGAATTTGAGAATCTAGCCATGGTATCGATATCAATGGCATCGGTAGGAAGTCTTGCTCAATTGCCACCCACTGTTTGTTCTGCTGGTGTCGACACCAATCCACGATTCTCAAGAGGTGCAAGGCTCTATGATACGAAAGAAAATCTGGAAGGCCCAATCCCCCTCTTGTCTTAGGCCTGAATAAGATCGAGCGGGCAATACGTGAAAACTTTCCTGCCCATATAAAGCGCGTGAGAGTAGATAGTAAGGTATGAAAGAATAATATAGGGATGTGTATTGGTAGCGCTTGTAGGAAGTAGAGGATTCTTGGGAGTAGGTTCATTTTAAAAATGGCAATCCTTCCAAACCACGTAAAAGTACCTTTATTCCATCTGTCTAGGTCTGCTTTAATTGCCCATAAAACAGGTGGATAATTAGCCGAATATAAAGATGCTATTGACAGGGTTAGGTGTATTCCCAGGTATTTAAGGGAGGATTTTGTCCATTTGAATGGGAAATTGTCCGCTAGGTCTACAGCCACTTTTGTTAGGAGGGTAACGTTCATGGCCTCTGATTTTTGTAAATTGATCTTGAAATTAGAAAATGCGGCATAAGTTTTCTTTCAATAGAACCGGGAGTGACATTCGCGGGCTGGTCAGGAAGAATAGGAGGTCATCCGTGTAAGCAGCTACCTTATATGTAGTTCCTTGCAACCTTATCCCCGCAATATCAGGATTTGCTCTCACATGGCACAAAAGAGGCTCTAAACATAGAATAAAAATTAGAGGGGAGAGGGGACACCCCTGCCTCGTGCCATTACATATGGAGAAAGGAGCTGAATATTGTCCGTTTACTTTAACTAGTGCCGAGGGGTTAGAGTATAGATTTCGGATTCGTGCTAACATCTTTTCTCCCAGACCGACATGGCATAAAGTCTCCATCATGAACGACCAATCGACTCCGTCAAAAGCCTTGTTGGCATCCGTGGAGAGTAAGAACATGGGGAGTTTTGATGTAATCGCATGGTAGATTATGTTTATTGCTTTTGTGGTATTGTCTCTGGCCTCCCTCAGGGGCATAAAGCCTGTTTGGTCTAAATGAATTATGTTTTGTAAGTGCGGTAATAACCGAGTCGCCAATACCTTCGAGAACAGTTTTAAATCACAATTAATGAGAGAGATAGGGTCGATAGCTTTGGCATTGGGATGGGTCTTTCCCCTCTTTTGGGATCACTGTTATATGTGCTCTGAGAGTGTCCATGGGTAGGGGGCGAATTGCATCTAATGACTGAAATGCTAGCAAGAATTGTGGAGATAATATATCCAAGAAGGATTACTAGCCACTGCTAACTCTGTAGGTGTTATGGGAGTTTCCAATGTGGACATAGCTTCCAGGGGAAGCCTGCCTATTCCTGTAGAAGAGAGGTATTCCCGTATTGATTTGATACGTTCTTCCGGACTTCGGTGTTGTGCAGATTGTAAATTATATAGGAAGTGGTAATATGACCTAAAGACTTCAGCAATCTGTTTAGGTAGTGTCAGTTTTTGACCCGAGGTGGTGGATATGTGTGGGATGTAGGAATTGGCTCTAATCTTCTGTAGGGCTCTGGCTAAAGTCCTACTAGGTTTGTTTCCAAACTCATAGTAGTGTCTGCGACACTTGGCTAGTGTGGCTTTTGCTCTTGCTAGGCATATGGATTTTACTTTCTCTCTTAGTTGTGTTAGTTCCACTCCCTGTTGGGGGTTAAGTGTGGACT
The DNA here is from genome assembly GCA_900303285.1 of Rhinella marina. Taxonomy (NCBI): domain Eukaryota; kingdom Metazoa; phylum Chordata; class Amphibia; order Anura; family Bufonidae; genus Rhinella; species Rhinella marina. Next base: position 18,042 of record ONZH01027945.1, on the reverse strand, counting down.
TGTGAAGACATTCTAGCTCATGTATTTTTGATATAAGCCTGGAAAGTTCTGCTGAGCATTCTTTCTTAAGTCGTGTGCCCACCTTAATGAATATGCCTCTAATGTAACATTTGTGCGCCTCCCAAACCATCAGAGGATCGCTATCCTGAGTAGCTTTAAGGGAGAAATATTCTGTTAAATCTCTCCTAACCTCTGTTTGCACTTGGAGGTCTTGCAGCAAGGATTCATTTAAACGCCAGTGCCATTCTCTAGCATACAGAGACGGCATGGTGAGTGTAAGAGAAATTAAGGCATGGTCGGAGAAGGTGATCGGGTCTATTTGTGAACCCGACATCAGTTCTAGGTTAGTGTGATGAGTAAGAAAATAATCCAGTCTCGAGTAAGAGTTGTGTGGGATAGAGAAAAAGGTGTAGTCCCTATCCTGTGGGTGTAACATACGCCAGACATCAACTAAGCGATGAGAATGTAGTAATTCCCTTAATTTGACTTGTGTAGCATGAGGGATACATTTATGGCCTCTAGAGGCATCTTTTGTTGGGTCTAAGGTAAGATTAAGGTCCCCTCCAAGTACCAGAATCCCTTCCGTAAATTTGTCCAAGCTTGCCAGCGTAGTGTCAAGGAATTGGACCTGTCTTATGTTCAGGGTGTAGATGTTAGCTAAAGTAATCGTTGTGCCCGCCAGCTTACCTTTCACAAAGACATATCTACCTGCTTCAAGTTCAAGCAAGTTTCAACATCTTCCTTTGGGACTAACCGGATGAATCCATATAAATAGTCACTGGAGGGATGTGTCCCTTATCCACTAAATATATTCGATATGGCAACGCCCCTAGCTACTATTATTCCTCAAAGGACATTGGTCCCCAAGTCCCAATATGAACATCAATGAGTGCCAACCAAAATGTCATCGGCTCCAGGATGATTCCTGTTGGACCGACCCTACAGAATGTTCTCCTCTCAAGTTTGTAGTCACATCTTCCATGGACAGTTCACATGCCACTTCCTAGCCTTTGTCAGCGTGACCTGTCCCTTAGAGGTTTTGTTCCCGGTCGTCTGATACGGGTCCAGGGAGTTTCAGGTATCCTCATCTGCGCCCTTGGGGATGTGAAGCTCTGTTTCTTCCTCTTTGAGAGGTCAGACGGCTCCTTCTCAAATATTCTCCCGCGGCAGAGGAGACATCCAACAATGGTGGTAAAGTCCAGTCTGGCACGTACACTGGTGGCGTATTCAAAAAGGTAAAAACCTCTGGGAGATCTTCTGGTGTGTGCACTGCCAAGGATTGACCCTCTGGTTTACGGATAATAATATGAAAGGGGTGATCCCAACGGTAGGACGCTCCTGCTTCCTTTACAGCTTCTAGAAGTGGCCAAACTATACAGCGCATATTGAGAGTCAGGCGGGAGACATCTGGAAGGATAGTTAAGGTTACTCCTTCGTAATATATTTCTCCTCTTTCCCAGGAGTCTCGTAGTATCTCTTCTGACTTCGTCTCGCTTGTGGTGCCGGACCAGAGAAATCTCCCGATGGATTGTTCCGGGGTGGCCACTGGCTGGCTCCTGGAGCGTTTCCCCTTTGACATGACCCCCTTTGGGCCGAGAAGATGAGCAGTTCCCTCTGATTTCTGGCAGTGGATCCAGAGCCCAAGCTGCGTGCTTCTTTACCCCGCCATGCCGAAGCCACGCCCCCAAGGATTGAGCTTTAATGAGTGTTTATAAGGTCAGAGAGAAGAGATAAGCTGTCCATCTGCTCCTCAGATGACGGAATTGAGAAAAAATCCACAGGCAGCTACTACAGCATCTCAGCTCTGTACACAAAAAAGGATTTCATATTGTTAATAAAGACCAATTGAAAAAGTGATTTTTAGGTCAAAATAAGTATAATGCAATAATAAAAAAATGCTCCCAAAGGTGTACATAGCCTTTAAGCATCAATTACAGCTTGTCAACGACATCTTCTGCTGTTCACAAGGTGACTTATTGTCTGCTAAGGCATGGCATCCCACTCTTCTTGAAGGGCGGCCCTCAGGTCATTGAGGTTCTGGGGTATGAGCCTCTACACGGTCCCCCAGTCTCCAGCAGCCGCTCCCTAATGATGGACCTCGATGAGCTAGCGCATTGTCCTTCATGAAGATGACATAAGGCCTGTGTTGTTCCTGCAGAGGCACAATGACTGGATTAATGATGTTCTTCAAGTAGTATGGCTATTCACAAAGTGTAGGGAGGTTCTGTATTGACTAGACATCTGTCCACACTGTAACACCACCACCAAAAGCTCATCTGGTGACAACAGTGGCTAATGCATAGTGTTCTCCTTGACATCTCCAACATCGTTGGTGGCCATCATTTCTGCTGAGCGTGAATCAACTTTCATCAGTGAACAGCGCTGAGGCCCACTGGTCCCTTGTCCAGTGTAGATGTTCCCTGGCCCATGCAAGACGATGACACCTGTGCCTAGTGGTTTGGTCATGTACCCTTGCAGGTCATCTAGCACACAGACCTTGTTGATGTAAACGGTTTCCAATGGTCTGCCATGACACTTGGCTGCCTCTCACTTTCCTTGTGCCTGGAATTGTGTGGCATTCATCATCCGGTTCCGCAGGGCATTGTTCACAATGAAGCAGTCATCAGTATGGGATGTGGCCAAAGGACGTCCACTTCTCTGCCTTTCTGTGACTCTTCCAGTCTCTCTGATACAACCTGCTGATGACACTCTGTCACACTCTAGGCTCAGTGGCCACTTCCATCTGAGAACAACCTGTTTGAAGCAATGTCGATCGTTAGGTGTCGTCTTGGTCTCATGATGGTAAAATGTGAACGGCATGATGAAGAGGACTGTTTAAATGCCAATTCTTATTGAACCAGGGAATTTATTGCATGATTCATGGATCAAACACCTGTTGTGAATGTTGCCATTAAGCTCTTTATTAAAGAACAGCAAGTTGTGCAAAAAGTCCTGAAACACTGAACAGTTGGACGTGCATTTTAGGTTCATCCTGAAATTTCACCCACAAGCCAAGTGAGTGGTGTTGATAGTGTGAGCAATTTAGTGTGTGAATACAAGCAAATATTTATTTAAATAATAGCTGGATAGATTTAGGGATTTAGGGATAGTGAAAATATATTGTGTTCAGGGAGGGAGTCATTTAAACTGTCACGCACACTATCTGTGCAAAAGAAAACTGACAATTGACTGCGCATTCTTTATTTAGTGCAGTGCCAGCTAAAATTGGCTTTTTCTTTTTTATTAATTTGAGCAAAACCTGCATTTTATACAGCAGACAATCATCACACAGCATTTTGGTGTGTATTTGAGAAAACTTACTAAATTTCAATATTGCATTTTCTAAGGCAATTCAATTTCTTGCATCACTCTGTGTACATTTACCATTTATGTGTGTATTTAAATAAAAATGTACACTAGAATATTGCATGTGGTACAGGAAAATAATTTTTTTATTGCATCACAAACTGCAATTTGGTGTGTAGTTGAAAACAGAGGCATATTTGATTAGGATATGTTTGGCAACAGAAAATGAAAGAGGACAGGATAATGGAGGAAAAACCACATCATCCACCAGTAATGTCAGTGACTGTGGCCGTGGTGGTGGCACTGTCAGACTCGGCACCAGCCTCCAGTCAGTATTAACCAGTGACTCCACTAGCTATTGGGCGACTGTTATTATGGATGAAGGAGATGAAAATGAGGAAAGGACGACTGAGCCATCAACAACATCATCTGACAACAGATCTGACAGTGATGTCATACTCATTTTTTGCCTCTTCCTACTATTCTGCCTTAACGGACATCTCATTTCACTGCTCCTGTCCACTAGTAATGTGTCAGCTGCCATCTAGGAACTGCCCCTCCTAAAGGGATGCATTTTGAAAGGCCATTTTAAAAAAAGCCTCTTCAGTTTTGAACCACGATCATGATCACTGCCACCATATTTTTATAAAGTTTGTGTAACAACTTCCTAGTTAATAGATGGAAAAGGTCCTTTTGGGGTAAGGAACATAGTCACTTCTATGTAAGTAAGTTAAATCCCTAAAAAGGACCTCAGCAGAAAAAGGACCTATTACATAATGGATGGAAACGGTCCTTTTGGGGTACGGGAAATAGTCGCTAAATCCTATGCCTGAAAAGGACCTCAGCGGTATGAATCCTCCCTTGTACATAATAGATGGAAAAGGTCCTTTTGAGGTATAGGAAATTTTTCAATTTTTTTTTTAAACAAATGATGTTAAAGGTATTATCCGATATCTGAAATAACCCCCCCCATGTGGGGCCGGAGGAGTGAAAATGGGGATATTTCCGGGTTCACCCAGACCACTCCTATAATGGAGTGGAATTAGAAAAAAACACAATTACACCACAGTGTAAAGCTGACCTGTTACCATCATCAGCATTTTTGTGTTTTAATACTTAAAATCAAATAGAAACTTTGAAAAAAATAAACCTTTTCTTTGCATCGTCATTTTCTGACCCCCTATAACTTTTTTGTATTATGTCTGTGTACGGGCTCATTTGGTTCTGGGACAATCTGTATTTTTCATTTATAGCATATGTATTAAATTTTTTGGGTAGGTGAAGCGACCAAAAAACTGAATCATCAATTTTTAGCTTTTTTTTATTACATTGCTCATTGTACAAATTAAATTATTTTATATTTTAATAGTATGGCATTTTAGGATTTGATTATGCTAATTATCTTTTATATATATATATATATATATATATATATATATATATATTTTTTTTTTTTTTGTTTAAGGGCTCATGCATATGAAAGTATTTTTTTAATGTGTCTGTTCCGGGTTTTTTTGCAGTCTGTATGGGGAACCATTCGAATCAATGGGGCCACAAAAAAACAGAAATGACTCGGTTTGTCTGTGTCCGTATGGTCGTTCTGCAAAAAACTAGAACATGTCCTATTATTGTCTGCATTACAGACAAGGATACGGCTGTTCTATTAGGGGCCAGCTGTTCTGTTCTTCAAAATGCAGAATAAACACGGCTGGTAATGCAATTTGTGGACCGCAAAACACCCAACAGTTGTGTGCATGAGCCCTAAAATGGAGAAATGGGGTTGGCATGAATATTCATATTTCTTGAGCTTTTTTGTATTTTTAAACTTTTTTTTTAAACTTTTTTTTACACTTCTTTTTTGTCCTACTAGGAGACTTGAAAATGTGTTCATCTGATTGCTTCTCCCATAGACTACAATGATTTACCATTGCAGCTAACGTTTCATGCACACAAACATATTTTTTTTCGGTGTCCGTTCCGTTTTTTTGGGGGCCCATATGCGGAACCATGCACTTCAATGGGTCCGCAAAAAAAAGGAAATGACTCCATGTGCATTCCGTTTCCGTATAAGTGTTCTACAAAAATAGATAGAACATGTTCAATTCTCATCCACGTTGCGGACAAGGATAAACATTGTTACAATGGATCCGCAAAAAAACGAATGCAATACAAATGTCACACAGACTTCATCCATATTTTTTGCAGATCATTGTTTTGTGGACTGCAAAAATACATACAGTAGTGTGAATGAGAGTTGAAGCCTCATCCACATTTCCATTCTTCACTGACGTGTGCTGTCCTCATTTCCCACAGACAGCACATGTACCCATTAATTTAAATGTGTCTGTTCACATTTCTTTATTTTTTTTATTATTTTTTTAATAATTTTTTTAATGACTGTGGTTCAGTAAAAAAATCACGGAGACATGCACTACTTTGATCCATGATGCGGACCAAGCATGCCCATTCAAGTCTATGGGAATGTCAAAATCATGGACACAACATCCGTGTTGTGCCCGTGTTGCGTCGTTTTTTTTTAACTGAAGACTGATAGGAGCCAAAGCCGAATTCGATTTCAAGTTTTAAAGTAGTTTTCTACTTTGAAAATCAACTACCGAAGTTATTCAACGAAGTCACACGCGACTTCGTGACTAACTGACTTCGGCTCATCGGTGCCCATACATTCTAATACTGTACGGAGACGAATCTCCGTACAGTATTATTCCAAAGTTTTGAACGAAGCGACTTCAGATTAAGCATCCAAAGCTCGCTTTGCTGAACTCTATTCACAAACTCTGTCACTAAGTGCTGTGTAAGGCAGCAGGCACCCGGTTGCTATGGCGCCTGTACAACCCCTGAGCGTATGCCATCTTTACTCCTATCGCTGGTGAGTGAACAGTTCACACCTCTGATTGACAGGACAATTTTGCAGTTTTGACATGTACAAATAAAGCCTAAATAGCAAAATAAAATAAAAAATTATACCCGCCCCCCCATGCTCATAGATTAAATATAGTCATATATTATAAGTAGACACCGATCATTTTGCCATACTGCCACTCAGCAGGCCCCAGGTGCCGTGTTGAGCGGTCTGCTGCCTGTGCTTCCTCATTCACCACTGCAGTCTTGGGCTCTGTACTTGCAGGTACTGTTTGTTCTGGGATCCACTCCACAGTTTCCATTCAGCCCTGGCCACAGCATGGTTGCTGCTTGTTCCCTGCAGCTCTTCCCTAAGGGCCGGTGTGTGTCACTTACTGTGCTTTATGGGTTGGATCATGTGACCTCGTTGACCAATCCTAGCTCTCCTGCAGATATATATAAGTGGCTCAGCCCCCTTCCCAGATGCCTGAGCAAGTCCTTGTGTCCTGCAAAGGTTGCTGTTTATGTTCCTGTTTACCTGAACACTCTCCTGTTGTGACCCAGATAGCCTGTGTCACCTGCCCTGACCTATTGGTTGTTTGACTTCACCTCTGCCTCATCCTTCAGTCCTACACTGTTGCTCCTGATTACGGCTCAGCCTGCTGACTATGTCTGTACCTCTGGTACCTTGCTCTGGTACCTCTTGATCCATCTGGACCAGCTGCCTCGTGTGCCAATCCTCCTCAAGAGGTAGCGACCTGGTGTTCCTCTCGGGAAAGTCTATCTACCACCATCAGGGGTACTGTGAAGAACGAGAGGTTCACTTAGACAATGCCCCTAGAGGAGGTAGGACATGTGGCACAGTGGGTTCGTGACAGTGCAGAGTTCATGCAGGCCTAAAGTTACGTGTACATAGCTTCATAAAATCACTAGAACTGGAAAGACCAAAAAAATGGTTTTAAGCTGAAAATGTTTAAAAAGTAATAACCCATAAAATACAGGTATTAGAGTCCTTGAAAAGTAAGTACCGTATTTTTCACCCTTTAAGACTCACCTATATTTTAGAGGAGGAAAATAAGACCTCAGGTAAGACCCCCAATGTTAATCAGACCTCAGATCAGACCTCAATAAGTCACCCAATTATACCTCAGATCAGACCTGCCTTGATGCATTATTGACAACCATTTCACCATTAGGTAATCTTGTGTCAACCAGGAATTCTTAAAAAGATGAATCGAAATATACATTTACACCTAAATCGTACATTCATGCAAAACAATGTAAATATAATATATTAAGGTATGAAAATCTCCATATACCATGAGCTTGTGATCTTAAAACACTGGAATGGTCATTATAAAATGTATACTATACATTAATGTTGAGCGAAGCGAGCTTCAGATGGTTCATTCAAAACTCTGGAATAATACTTATGGAGAGTCGTCTCCGTGCAGTATTAGAATTTATGGGCTCCGATGAGCCGAAGTTATTTATTTGCGAAGTTGCGTGTGACTTCGTTGAACAACTTAGGTAGTTGATTTTTACAGTGGAAAACCACTTTAAAACTTGAAACTGAACTCGGCTTAGTTTTATTAAATTCAAGGGAGTGATTTTTAATGACCATTTTTCAGGAAAGCGTCCGTGATAAAAGCCCCATTTTATCATTTTTGCCGGCTGTGTTTTCATCGCTGACACGTGAATATAGCACTCATTTTCTCTTTAAAGATGGTGCCCGCTCGTGAGCAGAGCGGTCTCCATTGTCGTCAGGTTTCTGCAACAGACACCCAGAGGCGATGTTTGTGATTGGCGATAACACCGATCACACACCATCAACAGATACTTTTGTCAATTGTGACCATGGCATCTGAGAGGCCTTTGCCCAGGGGTGCTTCGCTCTTGGGGCCCGTATGACTCCAGAGAGATCAAGGGAGCCGTTATCTTGCTGTGGAAGCCTCAAGCCTCCTAAAAGCCCCGAGGCTACCACAGCGATGTTCCAATGAAACCCTTCCTTTGGTATGGCTCCATAGGATCACACTAAATCTCCTGTAGGCTTCAATGGTAATCGTGTGTTCAAGTCCCTTAGGGGGACTTTAAAAAGTGTAAAAAAATTGAAAAAATATTTTAAAAACTATATGAAAATTCAAATCACCCCCTCTCCTCATATTAAAAATAAAAATACAGTAAAAAAATCATTAGTACCGTCATGTCTCAAAATGCCTGAAGTACTAAAATGTAAATGTATTTATTCTATATGGTGAACACCGAAATGGAAAGGAATCAAATGGCCTATTTGTTGTTTATTTGTCACTCCACCTAGCAAAAAAAATGAATAAAAATTTATCAAAAAGTCATACATGTTATCTCAATAAAAATTACAGATCACCTCTCAAAAAATGAGCACTCACACAGCTCCATAGACATAACTATAAAAATTGTTAAGGGGGTCAAAATATGAAGATGCAAAGAAAAAAGTGTTTTTTTTCAACGTTTATAATTTTTATTATAAGTATTAAAACATAAGAAAAAAATATTTAAAAAAGTGGTTTCACTGTTACCTTACAGACCCGCAAAATAAAGATTGAATTGCGTTTTTCTTCCAATTTCACCCTATTTGGAATGTTTTCCCGCTCACTACATCATATGGAATATGAAATGGTGCCATTAGAAAGTACAACTCGTCCCACAAAAAAGCTCTCATATGACTATGTGAACCGAAAAATGAAAAAGTTATGGCTCCGAGAAGGCAGCAAGTAAAAAAGGGAAAATGCAAAAATCAACATTGGCTTGGTCCTTAAGGAGTTAAGGAATACAATTTCAGTTCTGATGATTTAACTAAACATCTGCTAGAATGAAAAGAGAGAAGATCTGGTTTGCACAGATGTGCCTAATGTAAATACACTATTTATGAGCCATGCTCTGCACATACCTGGGAACATTGACATCTCTGCTGTAACTTTTGAGTTCTCTTTTAATTTCCACATCATAACTCTTCTATAAGTAAATACACTCATTGCAAGGGCAGATATATTAGGTGGTTTTCAGTCCATGTAATTCTCTGTTATGAGATTAGCCAGAAACTGTGATTTTGCACATTTTAATCACATTTAAATCTCACAGCAGTCTCTTTAATCTGTCTGCAATCTGTCAGAAATCTTCTGAAAATCTTACTGTGCAGAAATTGCTTGCCAAGCGTGGTCTTCATAAGTAAGTTTGTCACCCTCCAGATTGACAAATAGATCTAAAGAGGATGATTGTCATGCACTTTAGTAACTAAGAACTCTATCTAATAAAGCTAATGAAGCTATATAAAGCTATATCTAGTCTATTTAATGAAGCTATATAGTGACATCTACAGCCTGTACATAATGACAGCTACCTCCCCTATAGTGACAGCCCTAGCATCCATATGGCATATTGAGCACTATAGCACCCATAGTATTCACATCATGACAGCCATAGTACAAATCACAGCCCTCAAATAGTGACAGCCTTTGCTCCATATGAAGACAGTTACAGACTCCGTATACTATAGTGACAACAACCACACACTCTATATGGGGATAGCTATGGCGCATCTGTAATGACAGCCATTGTCTATACTGTATATAGGGATAGCCATAGCTTCCATATGATGCCAAAGTTCTTCTACTGTATATTGACAGCCACAGCCCATTACAACAATAACTATAGTTTCTATATCATAACAGCCACAAGCTCTATATAACAACAACCACATGTTTCATTTATAGCTAAGGCTACTTTCACACTAGCATTTTTGCTGGATCCGGCAGGGACTTAGACCGAGGACAACGCCGGCAGGTGGAGAAGAAAGCTGCCTGGCCCTGTCACTCAAGACAAAAGGGGGCGTTTCTAAAGGTGGGAGCCTCTAGGAGCAGTCAGCTTGATTCATAGGCAAAAAAAAATGGTGACAGGAACCCTTTAATGCCTATATAGATAATAGATATACAGTGAAACCTCAAAAGTCTACCTCTTTCAGAAGACCAGATTTTCTATGACAAATTTCCAGTTCAATCATATATGGTGCACATTGACCATCTTCTTTAATGCCCCTTGCCTTAATACATTTTTCTTCAAATGTATTGAAATGCATACATACAGTATCTCATTGTCTGTATATAGCCAACATGGGTTATCATTATAGCATAAGCTTTAGTGGCAAAGGTCAGGTGTCACATACAGTAGACACCATCCCAGCATTGGGCGTGAGCATGACTGCAAGGGTTAATCTATCTCTACTCATCCATCTTGCACGAACCATAGGATGCAAGTTGAGTATAAATCACACCCCAAACAAAGTCCACACACACCCAAATACATGTTGCCACCATGTATTGTCACAGCCGTTGAGATAACAATTCTTTAGAACGAGTACACACATTCACACACCGCTTTCAGGAAAAACACTCCTTAAAGATAGGGATTTTTTAAACGAAATTGGAAAAGACAAAAATAAAATGACATACAACCATGCAAAACAGTTATAAAATCAAAGTCCTAACAAAAGTTGCAGCTCCTGCTGTGTCCTTAAAGGGGTTGTCCGAGTTATGAAAAAAAAATATATAGCACTGTAAATCTGATGGGCAGCAATATATAACTAAGTTAAGCAAGTTTTAGGCAAAAAAAATCCATATTTCCTAATTTCCCTGGTTCTCTTCTGGTCTTTGTTTACATGCAATAACAACAATCTCAGCCCCTCCCCCTTCTCCCCCCTCTCTGCAAAGGGAATGAATACAAGTGCTGAGTGACATGTCTGCCTGCTGGAATACTCAGCAGCATGTTGTATGTGTAGGACTACAAGTCCCAGCTGTACAATGACACTGCTGATACACACAGGAAATTCTCCCTACCTGTTCTTGTACAATTCCTCTACAGCTCTTGTGCCCAGCATTTGTCTCCTCTCACTGCTGCAGCTACTGTTTGTTATAAAGCCTTGAGCCCTCAGTGCGTTCTGGCTGAAGGGGTTAATGTTTTATCTGAAGGAAACCAGGAAGAAAGCAGATAGCAGGAGCCCGGCAAAGAAAGGGGGCGTGGCCAGTGACGTCTCGTGTACAGACTGTTATCTGAACTCTGAGGCTTGTGAACGAAACATCACAGAGCAGAGAGATAAGGTGACATCACAGGTCATGTGACCCTCAGTCAACTCTGAGAAACCAGCAGCTTTGGAAACACAAAGTATATGGGAAAGTTGTTATACCTGACAAGTTAGAAACATATAAAGAACAAAAAAATAACTCGGACAACCCCTTTAAGGAAGGAAAGAGTAATGAATTCAGATACAGGCCCAGATTTACTAATTGTAGAGATGGTGAAAGCTTAAATAGGTTGTTTAGACTTGCTCCAGATTTATCACAGGGGCTCAGGTCAATGATAAACCTGGTGCAGGGATAGACACTTTACCAACTATTGATTGGCTTACTTGCAGAGAGATTTTTATGCTAGAATTACCACAAATAGCACCGTTCTTGTAACAGTGAGTGTGGACCCACTGTGGCAATTATCCGGTTTGGCTTTGGGCTAAACCTAAGGGCGTTGTCTTGTGGCCCCCTTTAACGCCTATACAGGAATCTGGACTTCGCTGCAGGGAACCAACCAGGCTGCTACCTCCTGGAGTAGTCTTGGTGTAGTTGGCAGCTATTCCAACTTTCCAAACTATACCATAACCACAGCATTATATCCAGTATATCAGCAGATATAGCTGTTAGAAATCGAGTAAGGAGTGAAAGCTGTTTTTACTTTCACTGTCAGCCGGGCACTTGGGAGCTGTTTTCCAGCAGAATAAAAGTGCTTTTCCTGCGACATGTAATACAAACACAAAGTGCACACAGGTATGTCTGGGATGTGTATGCAATCTTCTGTGGGGCAGTGCTCTTAGATATATTGGTGAAAATTAGGTGACAGACTCCCTTTAAACTGCATTTACATTTCGCTGATGAGCAGACAATTATTGGGAAGGAAGTGTTCCTATCTGATATTTACCTGCTTGTCAGTGGAGGTGAAGAGCTGCATTTATATGCATTAATCACTTCCACTGTATGGGGAAAAGCATTCATTGTTTCTGGGCAGCAGCATAGTGTTTACACAGCACAATCTGCTGCCTAGAAATGATGATTGGGGAAGATCATGTCAGCTGATGTCCAAGAGTTTTGTTTGGTTATCTGCTGCACCTTTGCACAGGCCCATTTATCGGGAAGGAGCATTCGTATAAACGTTATTTTCTGATACTAGGCCCCAAATAGGCCTGTGTAATCTACCATTAGGCACCACATCTCTCATTGTGCATTGTCCAAGAGACAACCTCCTTCAGTTCTGAATACATGAACCAGCACACACATAGTTTATTGCCTTTTCTATAGAAATGAACCGTTTTGTTACTGGTGATATACAGTTGCATCACAAGTGTGTGAGTTGTAACATAGTCATAGGAGACTCAGGTCGAGCTAATAAATATAGGGTGTGCTAGGGTGGCAGGGAAATCGACTGGCAGGGAACAAAGGAGGAAAGATGGAATTATATTGACTGGGCCTAGATTTTTGAGGTCTATTAAGTACAATGAGTCGATGGTTAGAGTGAGAGCTTTGGGACAAAGGACTTGTGCTGTGTGATCTAGACCCAGAGCTTGCTAAGAAGAGCCATGAATGACATCTAAGACATGTCAAAGTACTGCAGCTACAGTAGAAAGTACAGTATATTCAATAGTGCTGAACACTGAGACCTTTTAGTCTGATGAAGGTTTCCCAACTAAACAAAAGCAGATTTCACTGACTTTGCAAATTTACAGAAATGACAGCACAAGAATTGCCAAAAAACAGATGGTATGGGGACAGGGATAATTTTTTGTATGTTAACGTAATCAAACCATGAGAAGTTCCCTGCATGCCATGAGACCAGATCCTCAGAGATTAGAAGCAAAAGAGGTTGAATGTTGAATTAAAAAAAATGTAGCAAGATCTTTGTGAATGCATATCGCCAAGTATACCTGTTAGGCTACTTTCACACTAGCATTTTATAATTCCGGTATTGGAGTTCCGTCAACGCTTCAGTTTTGTCCCCATTCATTGTCAATGGGGAAACTGAACTGAAACAACGGAATGCTCCTAAAAAGCATTCTGTTCTGTCTTCAGACCGGAGAGCAAAACCGCAGCCATGCCTGCAGTTTGCTCTCCGGTCCAGGCATCAGCACCAAGACGGTCCATGACCCCCAATGAAAGTCAATGGGGACGGATCCATTTGGTGTGACACAATGGTGAACGGATCCATCCTCCATTGACTTTCAATGGAGTTCATGACGGATCCGTCACCTGCACACATACATACATACACACATACAGACATACACATAAACATACACAGACATATACACATACTCATACAGTACAGACCAAAAGTTTGGACACACCTTCTCATTCAAAGAGTTTTCTGTATTTTCATGACTATGAAAATTGTAGATTCACACTGAAGGCATCAAAACTATGAATTAACACATGTGGAATTATATACTTAACAAAAAAGTGTGAAACAACTGAAAATATGTCTGCACACTCTTGGCATTCTCTTGATGAGCTTCAAGAGGTAGTCACCTGAAATGGTATTCCAACAGTCTTGAAGGAGTTCCCAGAGATGCTTAGCACTTGTTGGCCCTTTTGCCTCCACTCTGCGGTCCAGCTCACCCCAAACCATCTCAATTGGGTTCAGGTCTGGTGACTGTGGAGGCCATGTCATCTGGCGTAGCACCCCATCACTCTCCTTCTTGGTCAAATAGCCCTTACACAGCCTGGAGGTGGGTTTGGGGTCATTGTCCTGTTAATAAATAAATGATGGTCCAACTAAACACAAACCGGATGGAATAGCATGCCGCTGCAAGATGCTGTGGTAGCCATGCTGGTTCAGTATGCCTTCAATTTTGAATAAATCCCCAACAGTGTGTCAGCAGCAAAGCACCCCCACACCATCACACCTCCTCCTCCATGCTTCACGGTGGGAACCAGGCATGTAGAGTCCATCCGTTCACCTTTTCTGCGTCACACAAAGACACAGTGGTTGGAACCAAAGATCTCAAATTTGGACTCATCAGACCAAAGCACAATTTCCACTGGTCTAATGTCCATTCCTTGTGTTCTTTAGCCCAAACAAGTCTCTTCTGCTTGTTGCCTGTCCTTAGCAGTGGTTTCCTAGCAGCTATTTTACCATGAAGGCCTGCTGCACACAGTCTCCTCTTAACAGTTGTTGTAGAGATGTGTCTGCTGCTAGAACTCTGTGTGGCATTGATCTGGTCTCTAATCTGAGCTGCTGTTAACCTGCGATTTCTGAGGCTGGTGACTCGGATGAACTTATTCTCCACAGCAGAGGTGACTCTTGGTCTTCTTTTCCTGGGGCGGTCCTCATGTGAGCCAGTTTCTTTGTAGCGCTTGCTGGTTTTTGCGACTGCACTTGGGGACACTTTCAAAGTTTTCCCAATTTTTCGGACTTACTGACCTTCATTTCTTAAAGTAATGATGGCCACTCGTTTTTCTTTACTTAGCTGCTTTTTTCTTGCCATAATACAAATTCTAACAGTCTATTCAGTAGGACTATCAGCTGTGTATCCACCTGACTTCTGCCCAACACAACTCATGGTCCCAACCCCATTTATAAGGCAAGAAATCCCACTTATTAAACCTGACAGGGCACACCTGTGAAGTGAAAACCATTTCAGGTGACTACCTCTTGAAGCTCATCAAGAAAATGCCAAGAGTGTGCAAAGCAGTAATCAAAGCAAAAGGTGGCTACTTTGAAGAACCTAGAATATAAGACATATTTACAGTTGTTTCACACTTTTTTGTTAAGTATATAATTCCACATGTGTTAATTCATAGTTTTGATGCCTTCAGTGTGAATCTACAATTTTCATAGTCATGAAAATACAGAAAACTCTTTGAATGAGAAGGTGTGTCCAAACTTTTGGTCTGTACTGTACAAATACACATACATACTTACATGCTCCTGGCAGGTCTCCACAGCGCAGGAGGAGCAGGACGGCGCACACATAGGACGATTCCCCCGGCACCCAGCAGAGGGCGCTGTGGGGAATCGTCTTATGTGCGCGCCGTCCTGCTCCTCCTGCGCTGTGGAGACCTGCTGGGAGCATGTAAGTATATATGTGTATTTGTATGTGTATATGTCTGTGTGTGTGTGTCTGTACTGTGTGACATGTATGGGGCTGGAGCGCGGTTCTGGCCCCACACATGTCCCTGCGGCAGCACGGATCCGGCGGCACCCTTCACCTGCTGGATCCGTGCTGCCGCTACTGTGAAAGAGGCCTTAACAGCTAAGCAAATGGATATTTAGCCGACATAAAGGCTTGTCTTGCAGGGAACATAGACTTTAAGTGCCTCTGATTTGACTATGTAGACTTTGAAATTAGACCAGAATCGAAAGTTTTGTAACTCTGCTGAGATGGAAGAGAAAGATGTATTGAATTGATTAATATAAAGTAATTAGAAGTCTAGAAAAGCAGAAAACGTATATTCATCCTGCTCAATTGTTATACAGTGGTCCCTCAGGTTACAATATTAATTGGTTCCAGGACAACTATTGTATGTTGAAACCATTGTAAGTTGAATAATTGGTTCCAAAGCCCCAAAATGTCATCCAAGATAAGAGAAATTGAAGATTTAAGAAAAATAAGCAGATAACTAAGACAGATAAAACAAGTCCTTACAGATAACTGTCAGGAATAGCTGCTAAACTAGTAACTAATACTGAGTCTGAGATATTGTATCTTGAGTCTAGTTTCAACTTACAATGGCCGAGAAAAGATTATTGTATGTTGAAAATATTGTATTGCACAGTATTGGGAGGTGGCAGGATGGGGACTTCAAGAAGGTGGGAGAATGATAGAAAAGTAGGAAACTAAGATGTCTATTTGTCAAACTCTGCAGAGAGAGGAGATGGCTGAAAGAAATCATCATGGTGGTCTGGTCTGAAAGGAGAAGATGAGGAAAGAGAACATCTACATCTAAGAAGACGTCACTGGATGTAAGAGGTATGTGGTGCTGTATTAGGCTACTTTCACATCTATGATGGTGATTCTGGCAGGCTGTTCCAGCAGAGAACAGCCTTCTGGAATTCACTGGATCCGGCACTGATAGATGCAGAATGCCCGCCGGCCCCATTAACTATAATGGCCTCCGGCAGAGATCACAAATGCCGAAAATCAGCGGGACACAAACTGCTGCATGCCTGAGTTTTGTGTCCGGCCAATTTCTTGCATTCTCTGCCCAAATCAGTTGGCCGGATCGTAGTGCTGCATGTGTGAAAGCAGCCTTACCCTGTGTGGTTTTGTATTGCTGTATGTAATGTTAGGACACCATAGATTAGGTTGAGAATTTGGTTCGGGAAAGGAGGGGGGGAGGCAAACACATTCCTTGCACAAGGCCCTCTGCTGTCTGTGTCCGCCCCTGGATCACATTAAACACCTTCAGCAAAAGAGGGTTAGAGGGACAGGAAACATGTTACAGGAATTGGCAGTAAATCCATCTGGCCCAAGTCATTTACCTCCCAGAAGGACCTGGAGTTGTGGGGATAGAAGTTGTGCCACTGAACATTTAAACGGTTCACTTTAATGGGTTTAGTTATAATTTCTTTACAATCAGACTGAGCACTAAGGTTACAGTCATACATGACTCGAAAATCTCTTCCATGCATATGAATGGGGTTGTTTCTGTAACGTTTGTATGTATTACTTTCTAACTCCTTTCAACTGGATAGGACTAATTTTCCACTAAATTTTCACCTTGTAAGCATACATTATACTGTGATGCTGTGTTATGTACTGATTGTGCATCTTTAGGTACTGAGCTTCTGGAACTGGCGGTGCCTTGGTACTGAGTGTATAGACAAGGCAACTTATTCCTGTAGGAAACAGAAACAACAGGGGGCGCACCATAGGGTAATAACGTAAAAAATAGTAGAACAGTGAACTCACAAATGGAGGCTCACCTTCTATGGTTGTGCTGAATGGGCACAACTCCAATGTATGCGTAACAGCAGGAGCTAGCGTCCTATTATTTCTCCACCGACCATGTGCTGCCACGGATCCAAAGCCACTTCTGTATTTTTCGGGGTGCCTGTAATCTCCCATTTTCAGAAGTTGGAAAGTATCAAGGTGCAGAGAAGATTGTATTCCACGGCGCAAAAACTGGTTCGTACAGTCACAGGGTAACGATTCTTTAATGGTACTACGCGTTTCGGCAGGTTATCAAACACCCCTTCTTCAGGTACATACAGAATACTGCACAGTACATACTGAAGTCTCAGTTAAAATAACCAAAAAACCCCGCCAAAAATTGGCAGAGGGGTGTGGAGGAGGGGAAGGGGGAGGGATAAGGCGGAAAGTCAACAAAATTAAACATAATTGGCCCTAACCTGTGAAAACAAGTGAGTTTCAAAAATAGATGTAAAATATCCTACTTTAAGCCACTCCTGGTGGTTGTAATAGTAGAAAGGGAATCTTTTTGAGAAGATAAACCTTCAGCCAGTCTGCAGGTCAAAAGTTCATCTGGATCGGGGGCAAGGAGCCGCGCTAGGAGATGGACGCTTGATAAGTGAGCTCCTCAGTACAACGCTCATTAAAAGCTTTAAATTGGACATTCCATTGCTTACAACATGGGCAAACAGAACAAGGAACGCACCAGGGAGTCCCAGAGCACACCAAGACACAGCAGGGGCCAAGCAGACATGGACAAATTCTTGAAAAAGAAGTTAACTTCGCCGGCAGGCTGCTCCAAGATGGCGCTGGAAGCGGCTGCCGCGCCTGCTGAGTTGGAGGACTCTGATGACGGCAGCTCATGCGCAATGTCGAGGCACAAGGTGAGCTGG